>CM049426.1:320684233-320692588 GCA_026929855.1 Poa annua | reverse complement strand
CTAAACCCTAAACCCTAAACCCTAAACCCTAAACCCTAAACCCTAAACCCTAAACCCTAAACCCTAAACCCTAAACCCTAAACCCTAAACCCTAAACCCTAAACCCTAAACCCTAAACCCTAAACCCTAAACCCTAAACCCTAAACCCTAAACCCTAAACCCTAAACCCTAAACCCTAAACCCTAAACCCTAACCCTAAACCCTAAACCCTAAACCCTAAACCCTAAACCCTAAACCCTAAACCCTAAACCCTAAACCCTAAACCCTAAACCCTAAACCCTAAACCCTAAACCCTAAACCCTAAACCCTAAACCCTAAACCCTAAACCCTAAACCCTAAACCCTAAACCCTAAACCCTAAACCCTAAACCCTAAACCCTAAACCCTAAACCCTAAACCCTAAACCCTAAACCCTAAACCCTAAACCCTAAACCCTAAACCCTAAACCCTAAACCCTAAACCCTAAACCCTAAACCCTAAACCCTAAACCCTAAACCCTAAACCCTAAACCCTAAACCCTAAACCCTAAACCCTAAACCCTAAACCCTAAACCCTAAACCCTAAACCCTAAACCCTAAACCCTAAACCCTAAACCCTAAACCCTAAACCCTAAACCCTAAACCCTAAACCCTAAACCCTAAACCCTAAACCCTAAACCCTAAACCCTAAACCCTAAACCCTAAACCCTAAACCCTAAACCCTAAACCCTAAACCCTAAACCCTAAACCCTAAACCCTAAACCCTAAACCCTAAACCCTAAACCCTAAACCCTAAACCCTAAACCCTAAACCCTAAACCCTAAACCCTAAACCCTAAACCCTAAACCCTAAACCCTAAACCCTAAACCCTAAACCCTAAACCCTAAACCCTAAACCCTAAACCCTAAACCCTAAACCCTAAACCCTAAACCCTAAACCCTAAACCCTAAACCCTAAACCCTAAACCCTAAACCCTAAACCCTAAACCCTAAACCCTAAACCCTAAACCCTAAACCCTAAACCCTAAACCCTAAACCCTAAACCCTAAACCCTAAACCCTAAACCCTAAACCCTAAACCCTAAACCCTAAACCCTAAACCCTAAACCCTAAACCCTAAACCCTAAACCCTAAACCCTAAACCCTAAACCCTAAACCCTAAACCCTAAACCCTAAACCCTAAACCCTAAACCCTAAACCCTAAACCCTAAACCCTAAACCCTAAACCCTAAACCCTAAACCCTAAACCCTAAACCCTAAACCCTAAACCCTAAACCCTAAACCCTAAACCCTAAACCCTAAACCCTAAACCCTAAACCCTAAACCCTAAACCCTAAACCCTAAACCCTAAACCCTAAACCCTAAACCCTAAACCCTAAACCCTAAACCCTAAACCCTAAACCCTAAACCCTAAACCCTAAACCCTAAACCCTAAACCCTAAACCCTAAACCCTAAACCCTAAACCCTAAACCCTAAACCCTAAACCCTAAACCCTAAACCCTAAACCCTAAACCCTAAACCCTAAACCCTAAACCCTAAACCCTAAACCCTAAACCCTAAACCCTAAACCCTAAACCCTAAACCCTAAACCCTAAACCCTAAACCCTAAACCCTAAACCCTAAACCCTAAACCCTAAACCCTAAACCCTAAACCCTAAACCCTAAACCCTAAACCCTAAACCCTAAACCCTAAACCCTAAACCCTAAACCCTAAACCCTAAACCCTAAACCCTAAACCCTAAACCCTAAACCCTAAACCCTAAACCCTAAACCCTAAACCCTAAACCCTAAACCCTAAACCCTAAACCCTAAACCCTAAACCCTAAACCCTAAACCCTAAACCCTAAACCCTAAACCCTAAACCCTAAACCCTAAACCCTAAACCCTAAACCCTAAACCCTAAACCCTAAACCCTAAACCCTAAACCCTAAACCCTAAACCCTAAACCCTAAACCCTAAACCCTAAACCCTAAACCCTAAACCCTAAACCCTAAACCCTAAACCCTAAACCCTAAACCCTAAACCCTAAACCCTAAACCCTAAACCCTAAACCCTAAACCCTAAACCCTAAACCCTAAACCCTAAACCCTAAACCCTAAACCCTAAACCCTAAACCCTAAACCCTAAACCCTAAACCCTAAACCCTAAACCCTAAACCCTAAACCCTAAACCCTAAACCCTAAACCCTAAACCCTAAACCCTAAACCCTAAACCCTAAACCCTAAACCCTAAACCCTAAACCCTAAACCCTAAACCCTAAACCCTAAACCCTAAACCCTAAACCCTAAACCCTAAACCCTAAACCCTAAACCCTAAACCCTAAACCCTAAACCCTAAACCCTAAACCCTAAACCCTAAACCCTAAACCCTAAACCCTAAACCCTAAACCCTAAACCCTAAACCCTAAACCCTAAACCCTAAACCCTAAACCCTAAACCCTAAACCCTAAACCCTAAACCCTAAACCCTAAACCCTAAACCCTAAACCCTAAACCCTAAACCCTAAACCCTAAACCCTAAACCCTAAACCCTAAACCCTAAACCCTAAACCCTAAACCCTAAACCCTAAACCCTAAACCCTAAACCCTAAACCCTAAACCCTAAACCCTAAACCCTAAACCCTAAACCCTAAACCCTAAACCCTAAACCCTAAACCCTAAACCCTAAACCCTAAACCCTAAACCCTAAACCCTAAACCCTAAACCCTAAACCCTAAACCCTAAACCCTAAACCCTAAACCCTAAACCCTAAACCCTAAACCCTAAACCCTAAACCCTAAACCCTAAACCCTAAACCCTAAACCCTAAACCCTAAACCCTAAACCCTAAACCCTAAACCCTAAACCCTAAACCCTAAACCCTAAACCCTAAACCCTAAACCCTAAACCCTAAACCCTAAACCCTAAACCCTAAACCCTAAACCCTAAACCCTAAACCCTAAACCCTAAACCCTAAACCCTAAACCCTAAACCCTAAACCCTAAACCCTAAACCCTAAACCCTAAACCCTAAACCCTAAACCCTAAACCCTAAACCCTAAACCCTAAACCCTAAACCCTAAACCCTAAACCCTAAACCCTAAACCCTAAACCCTAAACCCTAAACCCTAAACCCTAAACCCTAAACCCTAAACCCTAAACCCTAAACCCTAAACCCTAAACCCTAAACCCTAAACCCTAAACCCTAAACCCTAAACCCTAAACCCTAAACCCTAAACCCTAAACCCTAAACCCTAAACCCTAAACCCTAAACCCTAAACCCTAAACCCTAAACCCTAAACCCTAAACCCTAAACCCTAAACCCTAAACCCTAAACCCTAAACCCTAAACCCTAAACCCTAAACCCTAAACCCTAAACCCTAAACCCTAAACCCTAAACCCTAAACCCTAAACCCTAAACCCTAAACCCTAAACCCTAAACCCTAAACCCTAAACCCTAAACCCTAAACCCTAAACCCTAAACCCTAAACCCTAAACCCTAAACCCTAAACCCTAAACCCTAAACCCTAAACCCTAAACCCTAAACCCTAAACCCTAAACCCTAAACCCTAAACCCTAAACCCTAAACCCTAAACCCTAAACCCTAAACCCTAAACCCTAAACCCTAAACCCTAAACCCTAAACCCTAAACCCTAAACCCTAAACCCTAAACCCTAAACCCTAAACCCTAAACCCTAAACCCTAAACCCTAAACCCTAAACCCTAAACCCTAAACCCTAAACCCTAAACCCTAAACCCTAAACCCTAAACCCTAAACCCTAAACCCTAAACCCTAAACCCTAAACCCTAAACCCTAAACCCTAAACCCTAAACCCTAAACCCTAAACCCTAAACCCTAAACCCTAAACCCTAAACCCTAAACCCTAAACCCTAAACCCTAAACCCTAAACCCTAAACCCTAAACCCTAAACCCTAAACCCTAAACCCTAAACCCTAAACCCTAAACCCTAAACCCTAAACCCTAAACCCTAAACCCTAAACCCTAAACCCTAAACCCTAAACCCTAAACCCTAAACCCTAAACCCTAAACCCTAAACCCTAAACCCTAAACCCTAAACCCTAAACCCTAAACCCTAAACCCTAAACCCTAAACCCTAAACCCTAAACCCTAAACCCTAAACCCTAAACCCTAAACCCTAAACCCTAAACCCTAAACCCTAAACCCTAAACCCTAAACCCTAAACCCTAAACCCTAAACCCTAAACCCTAAACCCTAAACCCTAAACCCTAAACCCTAAACCCTAAACCCTAAACCCTAAACCCTAAACCCTAAACCCTAAACCCTAAACCCTAAACCCTAAACCCTAAACCCTAAACCCTAAACCCTAAACCCTAAACCCTAAACCCTAAACCCTAAACCCTAAACCCTAAACCCTAAACCCTAAACCCTAAACCCTAAACCCTAAACCCTAAACCCTAAACCCTAAACCCTAAACCCTAAACCCTAAACCCTAAACCCTAAACCCTAAACCCTAAACCCTAAACCCTAAACCCTAAACCCTAAACCCTAAACCCTAAACCCTAAACCCTAAACCCTAAACCCTAAACCCTAAACCCTAAACCCTAAACCCTAAACCCTAAACCCTAAACCCTAAACCCTAAACCCTAAACCCTAAACCCTAAACCCTAAACCCTAAACCCTAAACCCTAAACCCTAAACCCTAAACCCTAAACCCTAAACCCTAAACCCTAAACCCTAAACCCTAAACCCTAAACCCTAAACCCTAAACCCTAAACCCTAAACCCTAAACCCTAAACCCTAAACCCTAAACCCTAAACCCTAAACCCTAAACCCTAAACCCTAAACCCTAAACCCTAAACCCTAAACCCTAAACCCTAAACCCTAAACCCTAAACCCTAAACCCTAAACCCTAAACCCTAAACCCTAAACCCTAAACCCTAAACCCTAAACCCTAAACCCTAAACCCTAAACCCTAAACCCTAAACCCTAAACCCTAAACCCTAAACCCTAAACCCTAAACCCTAAACCCTAAACCCTAAACCCTAAACCCTAAACCCTAAACCCTAAACCCTAAACCCTAAACCCTAAACCCTAAACCCTAAACCCTAAACCCTAAACCCTAAACCCTAAACCCTAAACCCTAAACCCTAAACCCTAAACCCTAAACCCTAAACCCTAAACCCTAAACCCTAAACCCTAAACCCTAAACCCTAAACCCTAAACCCTAAACCCTAAACCCTAAACCCTAAACCCTAAACCCTAAACCCTAAACCCTAAACCCTAAACCCTAAACCCTAAACCCTAAACCCTAAACCCTAAACCCTAAACCCTAAACCCTAAACCCTAAACCCTAAACCCTAAACCCTAAACCCTAAACCCTAAACCCTAAACCCTAAACCCTAAACCCTAAACCCTAAACCCTAAACCCTAAACCCTAAACCCTAAACCCTAAACCCTAAACCCTAAACCCTAAACCCTAAACCCTAAACCCTAAACCCTAAACCCTAAACCCTAAACCCTAAACCCTAAACCCTAAACCCTAAACCCTAAACCCTAAACCCTAAACCCTAAACCCTAAACCCTAAACCCTAAACCCTAAACCCTAAACCCTAAACCCTAAACCCTAAACCCTAAACCCTAAACCCTAAACCCTAAACCCTAAACCCTAAACCCTAAACCCTAAACCCTAAACCCTAAACCCTAAACCCTAAACCCTAAACCCTAAACCCTAAACCCTAAACCCTAAACCCTAAACCCTAAACCCTAAACCCTAAACCCTAAACCCTAAACCCTAAACCCTAAACCCTAAACCCTAAACCCTAAACCCTAAACCCTAAACCCTAAACCCTAAACCCTAAACCCTAAACCCTAAACCCTAAACCCTAAACCCTAAACCCTAAACCCTAAACCCTAAACCCTAAACCCTAAACCCTAAACCCTAAACCCTAAACCCTAAACCCTAAACCCTAAACCCTAAACCCTAAACCCTAAACCCTAAACCCTAAACCCTAAACCCTAAACCCTAAACCCTAAACCCTAAACCCTAAACCCTAAACCCTAAACCCTAAACCCTAAACCCTAAACCCTAAACCCTAAACCCTAAACCCTAAACCCTAAACCCTAAACCCTAAACCCTAAACCCTAAACCCTAAACCCTAAACCCTAAACCCTAAACCCTAAACCCTAAACCCTAAACCCTAAACCCTAAACCCTAAACCCTAAACCCTAAACCCTAAACCCTAAACCCTAAACCCTAAACCCTAAACCCTAAACCCTAAACCCTAAACCCTAAACCCTAAACCCTAAACCCTAAACCCTAAACCCTAAACCCTAAACCCTAAACCCTAAACCCTAAACCCTAAACCCTAAACCCTAAACCCTAAACCCTAAACCCTAAACCCTAAACCCTAAACCCTAAACCCTAAACCCTAAACCCTAAACCCTAAACCCTAAACCCTAAACCCTAAACCCTAAACCCTAAACCCTAAACCCTAAACCCTAAACCCTAAACCCTAAACCCTAAACCCTAAACCCTAAACCCTAAACCCTAAACCCTAAACCCTAAACCCTAAACCCTAAACCCTAAACCCTAAACCCTAAACCCTAAACCCTAAACCCTAAACCCTAAACCCTAAACCCTAAACCCTAAACCCTAAACCCTAAACCCTAAACCCTAAACCCTAAACCCTAAACCCTAAACCCTAAACCCTAAACCCTAAACCCTAAACCCTAAACCCTAAACCCTAAACCCTAAACCCTAAACCCTAAACCCTAAACCCTAAACCCTAAACCCTAAACCCTAAACCCTAAACCCTAAACCCTAAACCCTAAACCCTAAACCCTAAACCCTAAACCCTAAACCCTAAACCCTAAACCCTAAACCCTAAACCCTAAACCCTAAACCCTAAACCCTAAACCCTAAACCCTAAACCCTAAACCCTAAACCCTAAACCCTAAACCCTAAACCCTAAACCCTAAACCCTAAACCCTAAACCCTAAACCCTAAACCCTAAACCCTAAACCCTAAACCCTAAACCCTAAACCCTAAACCCTAAACCCTAAACCCTAAACCCTAAACCCTAAACCCTAAACCCTAAACCCTAAACCCTAAACCCTAAACCCTAAACCCTAAACCCTAAACCCTAAACCCTAAACCCTAAACCCTAAACCCTAAACCCTAAACCCTAAACCCTAAACCCTAAACCCTAAACCCTAAACCCTAAACCCTAAACCCTAAACCCTAAACCCTAAACCCTAAACCCTAAACCCTAAACCCTAAACCCTAAACCCTAAACCCTAAACCCTAAACCCTAAACCCTAAACCCTAAACCCTAAACCCTAAACCCTAAACCCTAAACCCTAAACCCTAAACCCTAAACCCTAAACCCTAAACCCTAAACCCTAAACCCTAAACCCTAAACCCTAAACCCTAAACCCTAAACCCTAAACCCTAAACCCTAAACCCTAAACCCTAAACCCTAAACCCTAAACCCTAAACCCTAAACCCTAAACCCTAAACCCTAAACCCTAAACCCTAAACCCTAAACCCTAAACCCTAAACCCTAAACCCTAAACCCTAAACCCTAAACCCTAAACCCTAAACCCTAAACCCTAAACCCTAAACCCTAAACCCTAAACCCTAAACCCTAAACCCTAAACCCTAAACCCTAAACCCTAAACCCTAAACCCTAAACCCTAAACCCTAAACCCTAAACCCTAAACCCTAAACCCTAAACCCTAAACCCTAAACCCTAAACCCTAAACCCTAAACCCTAAACCCTAAACCCTAAACCCTAAACCCTAAACCCTAAACCCTAAACCCTAAACCCTAAACCCTAAACCCTAAACCCTAAACCCTAAACCCTAAACCCTAAACCCTAAACCCTAAACCCTAAACCCTAAACCCTAAACCCTAAACCCTAAACCCTAAACCCTAAACCCTAAACCCTAAACCCTAAACCCTAAACCCTAAACCCTAAACCCTAAACCCTAAACCCTAAACCCTAAACCCTAAACCCTAAACCCTAAACCCTAAACCCTAAACCCTAAACCCTAAACCCTAAACCCTAAACCCTAAACCCTAAACCCTAAACCCTAAACCCTAAACCCTAAACCCTAAACCCTAAACCCTAAACCCTAAACCCTAAACCCTAAACCCTAAACCCTAAACCCTAAACCCTAAACCCTAAACCCTAAACCCTAAACCCTAAACCCTAAACCCTAAACCCTAAACCCTAAACCCTAAACCCTAAACCCTAAACCCTAAACCCTAAACCCTAAACCCTAAACCCTAAACCCTAAACCCTAAACCCTAAACCCTAAACCCTAAACCCTAAACCCTAAACCCTAAACCCTAAACCCTAAACCCTAAACCCTAAACCCTAAACCCTAAACCCTAAACCCTAAACCCTAAACCCTAAA
>CM049426.1:320431733-320676733 GCA_026929855.1 Poa annua | reverse complement strand
ACCCTAACCCCTACCCCCAAACCCCTAACCCTAAACCCCCGGTACACGACTCTAGCGGCATTGTCAAAACTCGTGATTTCGGGCACTTCTGGCCGTTTTCGTGGGCTATAGTCCCCAGTGTTCGGGTCCTGGGAGGATTACGATGCCCCGTGACCCCCGGTACACGATTCGAGCGGGATCGTCAAAACTCGTGATTTCGGGCATTTCTGGCCGTTTTCGTGGGCTATAGTCCACGGTTTTTGGGTCCCGGGAGGATTTCGATGCCCCGTGACCCCCGGTACACGACTGTACTGGCATCGCGAAAACTCGTGATTTTGGGCCGTTTTCGTGGGCTATAGTCCATTGTTTTCGGGTCCCGGGAGGATTTTGATGCCCCGTGACACCCGGTACACGACTCTACTAGCATCGTCAAAACTCGTGATTTCGGGCATTTCTGGCCGTTTTCGTGGACTATAGTCCATGGTTTTTGGGTCCCGGGAGGATTTCGATTCCCCGTGATCCCCGGTACACGACTTTAGCGGCTCAAAACTCGTGATTTCAGACATTTCTGGCCGTTTTCATGGGCTATAGTCCACAGTTTTCGGGTCCCGGAAGGATTTCGATGCCCCGTGAACCCCGGTACACGATTCGAGCGGGATCGTCAAAACTCGTGATTTCGGGCATTTCTGGCCGTTTTCGTGGGCTATAGTCCACGGTTTTGGGTCTCGGTAGGATTTTGATGCCCCATGAACCCGATACACGACTCTACTAGCATAGTCAAAACTCGTGATTTCGGGCATTTATGTCGGATTTCATGGGTTATAGTCCATGGTTTTCGGGTCCCGGGAGGATTTCGATGCCCCGTGACCCCCGGTACACGACTCTACTGGCATCGTCAAAACTCGTGATTTCGGGCATTTCTGGCCGTTTTCATGGGCTATAGCATACAGTATTGAGCTCCGATGTGGATATTAATGGCTCGGGACCCCGTCACACGATTTTTGCGAAATCATAAGAAACTTGTGATTTCAGGCAATTCTGGCCGTTTTCGTGGGCTATAGTTCATGGTTTTTGGGTCCTGGGAAGATTTCAAAGCCCCGACCCCGGTACACCGACTCTAGTGGCATCATAAAAACTCGCGATTTCGGGAACTTCTGCCTGTTTTCGTGGGCTATAGCACACGGTTTTGGGGTCCGACGTGGATTTAAATGGTCCGGGACCCCGTCACATGATTTTTGCGAAATCATAAAAAACTCGTGATTTCAGGCATTTATGGCCGTTTTTGTGGGCTATACTACAACGGTTTTGGGGTCTGACGTGGATTTAAATGGTCCGGGACCCGTCACACGTCTTTTGCTAAAGTATAAAAAACTCGTGATTTCAGGCATTTATGGCCGTTTTCGTGGGCCATAGTCCACGGTTTTTGGGTCCCAGGATGATTTCAAAGCCCCGTGACCCCCGGTACACGACTCTAGTGGCATCGTAAAAACTTGTGATTTCGGGCATTTCTGGCTGTTTTCGTGGGCTATAGCACACGGTTTTGCGGTCCGGCGTGGATATAAATGGTTAGTGACACCGTCACACGATTTTTGCGAAATCATTAAAAACTCGTGATTTTAGGCATTTATGGCCGTTTTCGTGGGCTATAGTCCACGGTTTTTGGGTCACAGAAAGATTTCAAAGCCCCGTGACCCCCGGTACACGACTCTAGTGGCATCGTAAAAACTCGCGATTTCGGGCATTTCTAGCCGTTTTCATGGGCTATAGCACACGGTTTTGGGGTTCGACGTGGATTTAAATGGTCAGTGGCCCCGTCACATGATTTTTGCGAAATCATAAAAAACTCGTGATTTCAGACATTTATGGCCGTTTTCGTGGCCTATAGTCCACGGTATTTGGGTCCCAGGAAGATTTCAAAGCCCCGTGACCCCCGGTACACAAGTCTAGTGGCATCGTAAAAACTCGCGATTTCGGCTTTTCTGGCCGTTTTCGTGGGCTATAGCACACGGTTTTGGGGTCCGGAGTGGATTTAAATGGTTAGTGACCCCGTCACACGATTTTTGTGAAATCATTAAAAACTCGTGATTTCAGGCATTTCTGGCCGTTTTCGTGGGCTATAGTCCACGGTTTTTGGGTCCTGGGAAGATTTCAAAGCCCCGTGACCCCCGGTACACGAGTCTAGTGGCATCGTAAAAACTCGTGATTTCAGTCATTTCTGACCTTTTTCGTGGGCTATAGCACACGGTTTTGGGGTCTGACGTGGATTTAAATGGTCTGAGACCCCGTCAAACGATTTTCACCAAATCATAAAAAAAACTCGTGATTTCGGGCATTTCTGGCCGTTTTCATGGGCTATAGCATACGGTTTTGGGGTCCGCCGTGGATTTAATTGGTCCAGGATCCGTCACACGATTTTCACGAAATCAAAGAACTCGTGATTTCGGTCATTTCTAGCCATTTTCGTAGGCTATAGCACACGGTTTTGAGCTCCGACGTGGATTTAAACGGCTCGGGACCCCGTCACACGATTTTTGCAAAATCATAAAGAATTCGTGATTTCGGGCATTTCAGGCCGTTTTCGTGGGCAATAACACAAAGTTTTGGGCTTCGGGGTGGATTTACACGGTCGGCGACTCTGTCACACGAGTTTCACGAAACCATAAAAAACTCGTGATCTCTCATGCATTTCTGGCGGTTTTCGTGGGCTATAGCACACAGTTTTGAGCTCCGGCGTGGATTTAAACGGCTCGGAACCCCGTCACACGAGTTTCACGAAATCATAAAAAACTCGTGATTTTGGGCATTTCTGGCCGTTTTCGTGGGCTATAGCACACAGTTTTGGGCTCTGGGGTGGATTCAAACGGTTATGGCCTCTGTCACACGAGTTTCACAAAATCGTAAAACACTCGTGATTTCGGTTATTTTTAGCGTTTTTCGTGGGCTATATTACACAGTTTTAGGCTCCAGCGTGGATATAAACGGCCCAGGACCCCATCAGACGAGTTTCATGAAATCGTAAAAACTCGTGAATTTGGGCATTTCAGGCCGTTTTCGTGGGCTGTAGCACACAGATTTGGGCTCCGGGGTGAATTTAAATGTCCGGGGCCCCGTCACAGGAGTTTCACGAAATCGTAAAAACTCATAATTTCGGCCATTTCTGGCCGTTTTCGTGGGCTATAGCACACCGTTATGGGCTCCAGGGTGGATTTAAACGGCCTTGGACCCCATCACACGAGTTTAACGAAATCGTAAAAACTCGTGATTTCGGGGCTTTCTGGCAATTTTCGTGGGCTATAGCACACAGTTTTGGGCTCCGGAGTGGATTTAATCGGTCTAGGACCCCGTCACACGAGTTTCATGAAATCATAAAAAACTCGTGATTTCGGGGATTTCTCGCGGTTTTCGTGGGCTATAACAAACAGTTTGGGCTCCAGGGTGGATTTAAATGGTCTGGGACCCCGTCACACGAGTTTCAGGAAATCATAAAAAATCGTGATTTCAGCCATTTTTGGCCGTTTTCGTGGGCTATAGCACGCACTTTTGGGCTCCGGGGTGGATTGAAACGGCCCGGGACCCCGTCACACGAGTTTCACGAAATCGTAAAAAACTCGTGAATTCGGCCATTTCTGGCCGTTTTCGTGGGCTATAGCACACAGTTTTGGGCTCTGGGGTGGATTCAAACGGTTATGGCCTCTGTCACACGAGTTTCACAAAATCGTAAAACACTCGTGATTTCGGTTATTTTTAGCGTTTTTCGTGGGCTATATTACACAGTTTTAGGCTCCGAGGTGGATTAAAACGGTCGGGGACCCTGTCATACGAGTTTCACGAAATCGTAAAAAAACTAATGATTTCGGGGATTTCTGGCCGTTTTCGTGGGCTATAGCACACAGTTTTAAGCTCCAGGGTGGATTTAAACGGTTCGGGGCCCATCACACGAGTTTCACGAAATCATAAAAAACTCGTGATTTCGGCCATTTATAGTCGTTTTCGTGGGCTAGCACACAGTTTTTGGGTCCCGGGACGATTTCGATGGCCCATGACCCTGGTGCATGACTCTAGTGGCATCGTCAAAACACGTGATTTTCATTATTTCTAGCTGTTTTAGTGGGCTATAGTCCACGATATTTGGGTCCCGGGAGGATTTCGGTGCCCTGTTACCCCCGGTACACGACTCCAGCAGCATCGTCAAAACTCAAGGTTTTAGCATTTCTGGCCGTTTTCATGGGCTATAGTCCACGGTTTTTTGGTCCCGGGAGGATCGATGCCCCGTGACCCTCGATACATGACTCTACTGGCATCATCAAAACTCGTGATTCCGGGGATTTCTGTCCATTTTCGTGGTCTATAGTCCACGGTTTTTGGGTCTGGGAGGATTTCGATGCCCCGTGACCCTCCGGACAGGACTCTAGCGGCATCGTCAAAACTCGTGATCTCGTGCATTTCTGACCATTTTCGTGGGCTATAGTCCACGGTTTTGGGTCCCGGGAGCATTTCAATGCCCGGTGACCCCCGGTACATGACTCTAGCGGCATCGTCAAAACTCATGATTTCGGACATTTCTGGCCATTTTCGTGTGCCATAGTCCACGGTTTTTGGGTCCCGGGAGGATTTTGATGCCCTGTGACCCATACCCCAAAACAGTGAGCTATAGACCACAAAATCGGTTAGAAATGCTCGAAATCACGAGTTTTGACGATATCACTAGATTCCTGAAACGGGGGTCACTGGACCTTGAAATCCACCTGGATCCCGAAAGAGTGAGCTATAGTCGACGAAATCGTTCTGTAATGCTCGAAGACAATGGAGCGCATTGTCCGTCGTTAAAGAAGAAGAAAACAAACTAGATTATAGCCAGTTCTAGGGATTTACGTATCCCTATTTCGAGTGGTATAGTAAGTAACATGGTTTATATAAATTAATGCGTTCAACATTGCACACGATTATAAGCGTTTTTCCACATGGTTTGGAATTATAAGTGTATGCGAAACACTTGTTCTCAACCGTTGTGAAAGCCATTACATACGGCCATAATTTGTAAAGATAAGTGATAGTAGATATGGCACACGGGAGACGTTTCCGGTGTGCAATTGATTGCCATATTTGTACTAGTGCCATGTCCTTATAGAACAAAAAAAATTGCATGGTAATACGATTCTCATTTATATAAAAAGATCAAGTTACAAGATACGTACACACTTAATTTACATATCTGAAAAGATAGGATAAACCTATGCAACAAACCAACGCCTATCCCCTCCTTTGACAACACCAAAGTGACCACCAAAGGGACGGAAGACAGATCACCTCTTCACTTGAGCTCGATGCGGCTCCATCGTTGATTGACAGCTTTACGGATCTCAAAAGTAGTTTGCCAAAAGCAAAACCATTACCGTTGAAAGAATCAGACCGGGGCAACATGTCCCCGGACACGCCATCGAACTCCAGAACTGACGTCCCCGCACGACTACAACGTCGAGCGAGAAAGCCAAAATTGTCAACCTCCAACCACAAACCCAGCACCGGATACACCATCTTCCAGCTATCACCTGCGCAGATAACAGTCTACACGTACTCCTGGACGATACATCCTCCCTGCTCCACCATGACGTCGGAGACAACGCCACAACAACGGGGACAAAGCAGAAGGAGAGACACACCTGATGGGGTCGCCGCCACCGCTGTCGGCCCAGTGGGATCTGGGGTATGGAGAGCCCATTCCCCCCAGGTCTCGCACGTTGTCCAGACAGACGAAACGACTAAGGACCAGGCGTCACCGCCTGGCGGGACCCTCGAGAGGCAATTCCCCTCGAGGGCCTGAAGAGGAAACGAGGGCCTCAAGGGATCCCTCGCCTCAGGGGACCCTCCCGAAGCAATCGCTCGCCTCGGGGGAGTCCTGCAGGAATCTCCCCTCAGGCCTCCCCGCGCCTGAAGGGAAACGTTGCGGCCAAGGAAGTACGGCAAGACGCACATGGCCTCTGCCACGCCCACGTGGTGACGCAAGCACCCCCGTTGCCGTTTTGGTGCTAAAGGGGTCAATAAAGCGGCTCTGCCTGTTACGCCGCTGCCAGGACCTTCTACTCTGACGATAAAGCGGGTGGATGGCGCAACCCTCCAAAGGAGAACGTCATCTTGGGTTCCACCTCAGAGACTGCCCTCTCTGCAGGCAGTACAGCGCGGTCGGCCGCCTGTCGGCCACCGCGCCCACCTTTATCAACATTGGACCGCGTCCATGGACGAACGGACGGCGGTGGACTCCTGCTCCACCATGCCACTGCCATGTGGGAGCCACCTTGAAGGCCAAGACGAAGGAGAGCGCGAGAGGCGCCTATAAAAGGAGGAAGACCTCCATCGTAGCACGGGTCGACTCTTGGCGTGCTACAACCCTTGTAAACCCTAGCAACACTTGTTAGGATAGCCTTGATCCCGAGGAGGAAGAAGACCATCGCTTCCCTCCCCAGGAAAGAACTGCCTCAAGGGGGCCTCCGGCAAACCCCACTGTACTGTAACCTCCACCGTCTAATACAGACAAGCAGGAGAAGCGGTCTTACCTCCTCACGAGGGCCGTGAACCTGGGTAAGGGCCGGTGTCTTCCTCTGTCGTGTGCGTGTCTTCTTCGGGTCCGGTGAGCAACATCGTGGAGCCACTCGAGGGTCTAGACCTCCGCGTTCAATCCCCTTCACGAACTACTCTTCAGGAAGTGACTACCCCCGTTTCTTGGGAGTCATAACCCGACAACCGCCTCACCGACACCATCCATGAACACTAAAACCACCGATCTAGATCGACAAACACACGATACCACCAATTCCGAGGTGCCTCCATGAAGAAAAACGCCGGTGTGGGAGTAGAGTTGAGGCAAATTTATTTGCCCGGACGACGCTCCCACCACCCCAACGACGCACCATAGCAGACATATCCAAACCCTAACTACCATGCAAACACGGAGAAGGCGGGGTCCCCTCCCTCCTGCCGCCGAAGCAGCAAGCGGAGGGAGAGGGCCCAGCTCGCCCGCCGGCCGGAGATTCGGTGGAAAAAAGCTCCTTCCCTGCCGGCGGCTAGGGTTAGGAGAAAAAGAGGGGCAGTCTGTCAAGTTATAGAACAATATACTCCCTACTAGCTAGCTATAGCTAGGCTAATACACGACTAATTGTTTACAGAAATGGAAGCCGGCTGTTAAATATAATCAGGTAGCGGATAATAGTTAAACTATTGGTAGGAAGAAAAGAAAGGCGCTAGAAGTCGAGTAGGGTGGTGGTAAGATTGATGAGCGTGGCGAGAGCGCTGGGCGCAAACTTGCGGGCGAAGAGGTAGCACACCGTTGTGGGCTTGCCGTTGTAGACGCACTGCGTGCCGTTGTTGCGTATGGCCTGCACCAACTCCCTGGTTACGCTGGCCTTGCCGTAGCGGGCCGGGTGCGGGCCGCCCCTGGACCAGTCGACCCAAGTGACGGTCCGGTTGGCGTTGCGGGCCCCGTGCGTGAGGTGCAGATAGGTCGGGATGTAGTGCTCGTCCGGGTAGCAGGACGGCGTGCAGTGCCGCCTGAAGACGCCGTAGTAGCGGCGGTCGGCCACGACGTCGACGGCGAGGTCCCGGCTGAGCTCGAACCACTCGGAGCCCTTGCGCCACTGGTCCTCCGCCACGTCGGGGGCCATGCGCGGGTTGTACCTCCCCGCGCACTGCGGCACGTCCATGTTGTACGACTCCACGTAGCTCTGCGCCGAGTTCACCAGGTACTCGTACACGGTGCGGAAGTTGTACACCGGCACGCAGCTCTCGGAGACGAGCACGAAGCGCTGGTTCGAGTGGTCCAGCAGCGCGTTGGCCAAGAGCCGCTTCTCGGCGTCGACGAGGGTGATGGAGCCCCACGACACGTCCTGGCTGGGGATCTGCCGCCCGTAGAAGGGCGACGCCGAGGAGACGTTGAGGACGTAGTCGGGCAGGGCGTGGACGTAGACGGAGTAGAGGCCCTGGTGGCCGCGGAAGAAGTGCTCCCACAGCCCGGCGAAAGGGAGCGGGCCGCGGGTGAGGAAGAGGAAGGCCACCTTCGGCACGCGCTGGTAAGGGTACTCCTCCACCCGCGCCACCATGGACGCGCGCCAGAACAGCTCCTCGTCGCTCATCCGGTGGCCCCAAGGCGACCCCGGGTGCACGAAGCTCATGAACGGCGTCTTCTCCTGCTGCGTCTTCGTCTTTGGACCAATCATGTTCGAACTCGACGAGGACGGCGTGTAGTTGTAGTAGTAGTGTGCGATGTTGGCGCTGGCGCCGAAGCCGATGAAGACGCCGGTGACGAGGATCAGGAGCGCGGTGATGGCCTTGAGGAGCGCCGATGACCACCAACAGTCCTTGCGCGGCGTCAAGGGCACCAGCCCTACGGCGGCCTCCTCGTCCCCGGCGCTGCCCCGCCGAGACTTGAGCTTCATCGGCTCACGCGCCAGATCGCCAGGTCTCCGCCCGACCACCTCCCCGGCCGAGGGGATGGATCGATCGATCTGCTAAAGCGGGCGTACGTACCCACGCCAGCGCCAGGCCGCCTCAAGTTGGCCGATCCCCTAGCAGTAGCAGATCGATTTGGCTCGATCACCGATATGATCAACTTTGATCCATCGACCTATCAAGCTAGACTTAGGTTCCGCTCCTTGATCGTCGTTGGAGATTGTCGTGTCCTCTTCCTCTGGACGTGTTGTGTGCTTAATTGGATCACCAAACCGAATGAGAGAGTGAATGGCATGCACGCTATAGCTTGGCATGAGGGAGGAGAGGACACCCCGCGCTCGTCGCCTCATCTCTCTCCCTGCCCTCAACATATGCATGCATGCATGTACTCCCCTGCTTCAAAAATCCACTCGATATGTGAACTTCTTTTTGTCATTTCATAACTTGCATACTCCTCCGGGGCTAGGTACCACCAAAAAATCCAAGAGTGATTTTCCACAACCAGCTTGACGTCCAAGGCCTATCTGGACGTTTATCTCCACTTTGACGAATATACAATTTGTTCCTCATTTTCTCCTCCCACCGGCTCCCTCCACCCCGACTTCCCCTACCTCCACCTTCACCTCCGACGCAAGATCCGGCCGTGGTGCCACCTCCTCTCTGAGCTTGACCTTCCGATCCGGCGGCCAGCAGAAGGACTCGCCCGCAAGGAGACCGAGGTACTGGACGACATTGCGGCGCTGACCTGTAGTGGAGAGGTAGCATCACCCCGGCAACATCGTGCGGTACGCGTCGTGGGTGGGCACCCAAATCCGGCCATGGTGGCACCGGATCTATTCAACCAACATTTGGATCTAGCTTTTATGTTGTTATTATTTTTGTTTTAATCCGATTTAAAGTTCAGATCAAGGTTTATTTTTTCATTTAAAACTCATTTTATATGTTCTTCGATCGAAGAATCTGAACGGGAATCCGGCACCTAAAGGGGGTGAATAGGTGCTATTACAAATTTTAGGTCTTTTCCAATTTAGGCTCAACACAAAGGTAAATTCTCTAGATATGCAACTATGGTGAATTTACCTAAATGACAATCTAAGCAATAACAAGATAAATAAGCTAACAAGACAAGCAAGTAAGGGAGCAATGATAAAGGGAACCGAGTGAAGCACGCGGAGACAAAGATGTAATCCCGAGTTCCACCCAAGTGTGTACGTCTCGTTTGGAGAGGTGTGCGCTACCACAACAGGTTAGCAGCAACGCCACAAAGGCTCACCTTCTTCTCCGATGAACTCAACCACAAAGGTTGCGAGTTCACCTTCCACTATTGATCCCCTTTTAGGGCGGAGATCAAATCCCTTACAAACGCTTGAGGCACGCACCCACAACTTAATTGGGGGCTCTCAAGATGACCACAACAGGTCAAGGACCACAAAAGGTCAAGGCAACACCAAGTTTACAACAATGGTGAACTAGGTTTTCCCACCAGAAACCCTAGCCACGAAATCCCCAAGTGAATGGGGAGGAAATGCAAATCCCTTCGGTGAAAATGTAGATCCGGGCCTTCTCCTCCAATCCTCCAAAGATCAACGAATTTGGGTGGAGGGATTGGGAGATCTTGATGATTTGAGCTTTCAAGAATAGTAGGAGAGAGAAAATCTGAGAGCTAGCTGTTCTTGAGTGAGTGAGGGGGTATTTATACCCCCTCCCAAAATCTGGCCGTTGGCTGCCTCGAAGACCCGGAAATTCCGGTATAAGTGACTCCCGGAAATTCCGAGTCACCCGGAATATCCTGTGCGATGAAATATCCGAGCTGAATTTCCGGTTGAGATCAGAACGTCTTCGACATCTTGACTTAGCCAAATTTCTGAGGGTTGCCTGGAAATTCCGAGTCAGTGAAATTTCCGAGCTGATTTTCTGGTTGAAGTCAGAACCACTTTCTCTTCTTTTCTTATCCAAATTCTGGAGTGGTTTTCTGGGTGACCCGGAAATTCCGAGCTGATGAAATTTCCGAGCTGAATTTCCGGTTGAAGTCAGAACCACTTTCTCTTCTTTCCTTAGTCAAATTCTGGAGTGGTTTTCTGGGTGACTCGGAAATTCCGAGTCAATGAAATTTCCGAGTTGAATTTCCGGTTTGAGTCAGAACCACTTCCTAACTTTTCCTTAGGCATTTTTCTGTTAGATATAGGAGACCCGGAATTTCCGATCCTGGAAATTTCCGGTTCCAATATTCCGATTCTGGGAAGAATTTCATAAACTTTTTTTCTCTACATTTTGGCTTTGGGATATGTGGTATGCAACTCACACAAGCTGAAATACTTAGCAATAGGATTAGTACATCATTGGTATTGTTAACTAACACTCAAAACAGTAGGGATTAAAAAATGTTCTTTCAATCTCCCCCTTTTTGGTGTTAGATGACAATACCAAGATTTGCAAATAAACAAAATGCAATATCATGTTTTTGACAGAAAGTAGCTCCCCCTAAACAAGTGCATGTAAGAAACACAATATGACAAAGGATAGGAGCAATTTTATAATAACAAACACAAGATATCACAAATGAGTAAGGAGACAAAATGTAAGGTTATGGTAGCATTTGAGACTAGATAGATTTCCATACCTTGTGTATATAGGATATGAAGAGAATACCAACACAATAAATTTGAAGTCTCAACCATAGGATAATGATAGCATAACATAGTCTCAATACACATAGATAATAAAAGAGTTCAACAAATAACCACAAATAAGATAAATGGACACAAGCGCAAAAAAATGGTAAATGCATATGCTTGTGCCCGAACCCCTGCAACTCCCCGAAGTCCTACTAGAGAAACTTCTCCCCGTTTGGCATCTAAACGCCAAAAAGGAAGAGTAGCGATGCTACGTCCCGTGAAGGTCTTCAGTCCGAGGGGCACTAGTAGAAAATAAGTCATAGGACCAAACAAAAATACCCCATTTGTCCCGGTCGTATTACAAACCGGGACAAATGGGGCCAAATAGTTGGTCTTAGCCTCCATGCGCTTTAAAATCGAATCTTTTGTCCCGGTTCCAGCCACGAACCGGGACAAAAGGTCATCGGACCCCATTTGTCCCGGTTCCAGCCACGAACCGGGACAAAAGTTAGGTGCCTATATATTTAAAAAATATTTTGACATTTACAAAATACAAAATAATATTTATGAAAATAATTTAAATAATCCCTTCGGCATGATTGTTTACTATATCAAAATGCACTAATTTGGGAAATACGAGACCTTTTCACATATAATTTGAAGAATATGAATTAGATTCAAATAATAAGCATAAACTCATTTTACTAAGCGAAATTAGGAAGAAATCAAGGAAAAATCTAATACTTGGAAATTATCCATCATATGTGTACTAGTTTACATGAAAAATAAATAGGTGCCATTTTTCATCATATTTTTTTTACTTTGTTCACAAAAAAGTCATTTTTCGCACTTAAAAATGGAAAATAATATTTATGAAAATAACATGAAGAATCCCTTTGGCATGATTGTTTGATATACCAATATGCACCTATTTGTGAAATATGAGATCTGTGTCACAAACTATGTTGTGAAAATGACTATAACTTGATCATTTGGTTTGAAATTTGAAACTTCTAGATGTTTATAGATGATAGACCTTTTGTGAAGATTTTTTTGCAAATTTTGTCAAAAATCAAGTTTATCATTTTTTATGGCAACTATTACACATATAATTAAGGACACCATGCCAAAGGATATCCTGTTTTGAAATGTTTATCGTTTTATTTCATTTTTTTGTTAAAACAATCAAAATGGTCGCGATGACCAATTCATCAAAAGAGGTAAAAATTTCTAGAATTACAATATTTATGTGATATAACCAATAGTTGTGTATCTTAAAATGATTTTTCCAAAAGATTAAGACCAAACTTTCAAATAGTTGTAGTTCAAATTTGAATTAGTTTCGAATCATTGACATAAACTCATTAAACTAGGCGAAATTAGGTAGAAATCAAGAAAAAACCTAATACTTGGCGATTAACCATAATATGTGTACTAGTTTTCATGAAAATTAAATAAATTTCATTTTTCATCATATTGGTTGTACTTTGTTCACAAAAAGAGTCATTTTCACACTCAAAAAATGGAAAATAATATTTATGAAAATAATTTGAACAATTCCTTTGGCAGGGTTGTTTATTATACCAATATGCACCTAGTTGTGGAATATGAGATCTGAATCACAAACTATGCTGTGAAAATGAAACTTCTAAATGTTTATAGATGATAGACCTTTTTGTGAATACTTTTTTTGCAAATTTTGTCAAAAATCAAGTTTATCATTTTCAATGACAACTAGTACACATATAAGTACCCCATGCCAAAGGATATCCTTTTGAAATGCTTATCGTTTTATTTCATTTTTTTGTTAAAACAATCAAAATGGTCGCGACGACTATTCATCAAAAGAGGTAAAATTTTCTAGAATTATATATGTTTTTATGATATAACCAATAGTTGTGTACCTTAAAATGATTTTTCCAAAAGATTAAGACCAAACTATCAAATAGTTGTAGTTCAAATTTGAATTAGTTTCGAATAATCGACATAAACTTATTTAACTAGGCGAAATTAGGTAAAAATCAAGGAAAAACCTAATACTTGGGGATTATCCGTCCTATGTGTACTAGTTTCCATGAAAAATAAATGGGTGCCATTTTTCATCATATTTATTATACTTTGTTCAAAAAAGTCATTTTTCGCACTTAAAAAATGGAAAATTATATTTATGAAAATAATTTGAAGAATCCTCTTGGCATGATTGTTTATTTTACCAATATGCACCTATTTGTGGAATATGAGATCTCTACCACAAACTATATCGTGGAAATGACCATAACTGATCATTTGGCTTGAAACTTCTAAATGTTTATAGATGATATATTGTTTTGTGAGCACTTTTTTTTGCAAATTTTGTCAAAAATCAAGTTTATCATTTTTCATGGCAATTAGTACACATATAAGGACGCCATGCCAAAGGATAACCTTTTTGAGATGTTTTTCATTTTATTTCATTTTTTCATTAAAACGATCAAAATGGTCGCGATGACTATTCATCAAAAGAGGTAAGATTTTCTACAATTATCAATATTTATATGATATAACCAATTTAAAAATGGAAAATGATATTTATGAAATTATTTGAAGAATCCTTTTAGCATGATTGTTTCTTATACCAACATGCACCTATTTGTGCAATATGAGATCTTTATCACAAATTACGCCGTGGAAATGACCATAACTTCATTTTTTGACTTGAAACTTCTAGATTTGTATAGATGGAAACCTTTTTGTGAAGATTGTTTTGGAAATTTTGTGAAAATAAAGTTTATCATTTTTCATAGCAACTAGTACACGTATAAGAACCTCATGCCAAAGGATATCCTTTTTTGAGGTGTTTATCACTTCATTTTATTTTTCCGTAAACCCGATCAAAATGGTCACCATGACTATCTATGTTTCTGAAAGATTATTTGGATGTCATATTGGAAATCCTCTAATTGTTTTGATCATTGTAGACATTTTATTTGTTGAATTCTGATTTAAAGTTTTAAAGATACGAATTATTCCATACTAAATAAAAAAGGCAAAAATAAAGTAATAATTATTTTATTATTATTTATTACAATATTATAATTATTCTATAGTCATTGTTGTTTATTCAACTTAATTTTTATAATACAAGTAATGAAAAAGTATAACATGATGACCGAGTGGTTAATATGATTGATAAGATAGTACTATCAGTAAGTTCTCAGTTCTCTCTTAGTATCTAATTTGAAAGGAATCCAAATGTTAAGCGTGCTGGGGTTGGAGTAGTTTGAGGATGGGTGACCGAACGGGAAGTTTGACTTGAGATTAAATGTGTAGTTAGTAATGAAGTGTGTGGTTTAGTAGGTAATTAAATGGGTGGCTAAGTGAGAAACAAAAAAAAGTAAAATAAAAAAATGAAAGAAAAAGAAAAACATAATACAGCCAGCATCCGAAACGGGAAAGAAATACGAAAGAAAAAGAAAAACGGAAAATATGAAAAAAAAACAAAAAAAACTATTGTCCGGTGCCGTAATACGAACCGGGACAAATAGCATCCGCCAAAAAGGCTGGCTGACGCGGCCACGTGCCCCCCCAATTGGGTCCCGGGCCATGGCGTGCCCGGGACAAAACGCCACCCTATTTGTCCCGGGAGCGTGCCCGGGACAAATAGCTCATACGGCCCGGGACTAGTATCATGTTCTGCTCTAGTGGGGGTCTCCTCATCATCATCATATGCCTCCTCATCAACATCATCATAATCATGTCCAGTGGTGTACGAGCTGTCGCCAAGGTCATGATCAATCTGAGTCCAAGGGGCCAAAGAACCCTGGTTCCACTGAGCAAAGGTCAGGGGATCAGAGAGATCAGCAGGAGCAGGGGAGCCAGACACATGATGAAGGATCAAGTCTTGATTGTAGGCCAGCTGACGACGATCCTTGTAGGCGGTGTATTGCTCTTTGCGGATGTCCACATTCATGCACAGGATGTTGCGTTGGAACCAATTCAGCTTCTTCACCTTCGCATGAGTTGCTGGGACATAAGTAGGAGCAGCAGCCCTCCTAGCATCACCCATAAAAGATCCACCCTGAGCTGAGCTAGAAGAAGGCACAGGAGGAGGCTTGACCACTGTCTTCTTCTCATATAGTTTCTTGAAGTCATGCGGCTCCAACTCATCGCCACTGAAGTTATAGTCAGGAAACTTGAACTTGATGAGTTTCATGATGTAAGGAGCATAGGGGATAGTGACCCTGGTGGTCATGGCTTCATACATCTCATTGTAGATGTAATCCATAACATCCACACTCCAGTCTTCATCAGAGCCAGGGTCCTCCACAATGCGGTTGGCATGAAGGAGCAAGTTGCACAGAGGGGTCACCACATTGTCATTGTTGCCACCACTTGGTGCAATGTTCTCACGGAGGATGCGCACAAGTCTCGAGAATTGCCGGGTGTGGCTCCCTCACCATATAAGTGCACGGTCTCCTTCTTGTTGAGCTTGAAAGGGTGGTGCATGCGATAGCCTTGAGGATTGTCACCATCAAACTTGTAGCCCAAAACCTTGGCAAACTCCTCAAAGTTGGACTCACAGAAAGATTCACCAGTCATCCACTTAATTGTCTTCTTTGAGTCACCCTTCATCACAAGAGTGGAAAAGAACTACATCACAAGCTGAGAGTTGTAAGGGAAACGAGTGAGCACTAGCCTCTCCAAGCCCATAGTCTTGACAAGATGTATAGCTTCAACAAAAGAGGCTTTCTTCTGCAGAGTTGCAAGGTCAAACGGATGCATAGGCCAAATGGGCTTCGACAGAGATTAGTAGAGGTCCATGAGTATGAACTCTTGCTCTTGACACCAAAAGCTGTGATCATCCAGAGTGTTGTCCCTTGGCCTAAGGTACCAATCCCCTTGTCGGAGCTGAGAGTATTCAACAGAGTTCATCTTTGAATAGTTCTGACGTTGAGGAACAGAAGCATTCTTCCTTTTCTTGGATGGTGGCTTGCTAGCAACAACTTTCTTCTTCCTTTGAACAGGTGGGTTGGTTGAGGAGGCAGGACCCTTACCCTTGTTGACAGGGGTCTTGTGAACAGGTGCCCTTGAGCTGTTCCTTGATGCCCCAGCGCACGGACTCCCACTAGAACCTGTGAATTTTAGCATAGTGGGTAGCATAAGGTAAGTACACACAAGTCAGGAGAGGATACACACAATAGGTAGGCATTTGATGAATCGTATGTAGTTAAACATGAGTTAATCTTAAAACTGCAGTGTTCAGCTCGGAAATTCCGATTCATACTTGACCGGAAATTCCGAGTCAGGCTGAGTCGGAAATTCCGACCTAAACAGAAACAGTGCAGATCTGAGATTGACTTGGTCTAAAACTAGATCGATCCAACACAATGCAAAACTAATGTATGTAGATGGCAGGGAATGATGCTAGGAACAATCTCTACCAAGCAATCTTGAAACAAATAACTCCACATCAAGATCCTAGTACAAGCACATAGGGAAAAGGAAAAGTGAAGTTAACCTCATCCATTGAGGCCATTGCTTGGAGGAGGGAGTTCCCGGGGTGGAGGAGGAGAAGATCCGGCCGAGAAAGAGGTTCCCCCGCGGTCGGAGTGCTCCGGAGGGATCTTGGAGCAGCAGGGCGGCGGTTGGAGGAGAGGGAGTTCGGGGGTGGAAGAAGGGCACGAATGAGCCCTTCACCCCCGAGCATGCCCTTATATTTTTTAGACAACCCGCCCGATCGGAATTTCCGGGTGTAACTTACACCGGAAATTCCGAGTCACCGGATATTCCGATTCATAAATGAACCGGATATTCCGACCTGCTGAACTAAAATCCCAGTTTTCAAATGGATGACTTGTGTGGAATAAAGAGAAATGTTTTCAGGGGGAAGTAGGCTTGGGATAGATTTCCAAACTGTCATTGGTACACCATACTCAACTCACAACTACCAAGACGAAACATAAAGCGCCAAGTTGAGTAGGTTTCCCACATGCATGAAAAGTAGGGCAAATATCAATAATAAGCTCCAACTAAAATCAACTCTTCAAAGAGAAGAGGTCGGTGGCCGAGGCCACCATGTAGGAGTGTATGGCATGTTACCGCGAAGATGTATCTTGGGTACATAACCAATACTCGTCGTTTTAGCTCATTAGTCATAAGAATGAATATAGAGGTAAAAGAACACTTGCTATCGGCATAATGGGGGGAGGGATGGTCCAATGTATTAGGACCGCACTCCCCCTATTTCCATGCCTACATCTAAACAAGATAAGATGCAATTACGCCCTAGGTGAGTGTGCAAGCGATCAAGCTAAGGACCTTGAATGAATGATATTTAGCTCATTCCTCAAAAAGCAAAACCTTCCTTCCTCAAGGGGCTTCATGAAGATATCCGCCAATTGATCCCTTGTGTCCACATATGATAAGTCAATGTCTCCTCGGGCCACATGATCTCTTATGAAATGATGGCGGATCTCAATATGCTTGGTTCTTGAATGTTGCACCGGGTTGTAAGCAATCTTGATGGCCCTTTCGTTGTCACATAGAAGAGGCACTTTGTCGCAATCGACTCTGTACTCCTTTAAAGTTTGCCTCATCCATAGCAACTGAGTGCAACAACTTGCGGCGGCAACATACTCGGCTTCGGCGGTGGAGAGAGATATACAATTTTGCTTCTTAGAAGACCAACTTACCAAGGACCTCCCAATAAATTGACAAGCGCCAGAGGTTGACTTCGTATCATCTTGATCTCCCACCCAATCGGAATCCGTGTACCCATATAATGAGAAATTTGCATCCTTGGGGTACCACAATCCAAAGGTTGGGGTATAAGCCAAATATCTAAAGATCCTCTTGACCGCCATATCATGGCTTTCTTTATGAGCTGCCTGATATCTTTTTTTTTAGGCGCAAAATAGTAGGGAAAAATCCCTACTGTTCAATTTTCTATTTTCTCATTGACAGCTGTACAAATACAAGGAAAAGTTCATAAAGTGTCCACCCATTGGGTCATCCCCTCCTTAAGGGAAGGTTTAGCTCTATGCATAATCAATCTAAAAGAACAAATAAAGTCCTGGAAACATGCCTCAAGACAAATAGGCTGAGAATCAAAAATACATCTGTTCCTATGGGTCCAAATACTCCAGCAACCAACAATGAGAATTTCCTTATAGCAAATCAGCCTGTAAGTTTTCTTTGCTTTAATCAGAATGGAGAAGAGGTCCAGATCCGTATCCCATTCAAGATATAATTTCCACCAAAAGTTCCTGCTGAAGTCACATTCAAAGAATAAATGGATAAACTCTTCAGTCATCCCCTGAGAACATAGGACACAATTGTAGTCCTCAATCTGATAATGCTTTCTGGCTAAGAGGTCTCTTGTGTTCAATCTGTCTTGCAATAAAAGCCAAAAGAAGATCTTATGTTTTGGGAGAACACAAGATTTCCAGATCCATTGAAAAGGGGATGGTGCAGGATTTTTTTGCATTAAGGTCTCATAAACCCTCTTACTCGAATAACTTTTGTTCCTGCTTGACAGAACCCACCTATCAGCAGAAGAAATATCCATTTGTCCTGTCAGCAAATTATTGAACTGGGCAAATTGATGAACAGCAAGGACTGAAAGTGGGGTGTGAAACAAATCCAATGAATCTTCATCAGAAAAGACAACAAAAGCCTGTTTAAGGGAAATGGATTGTGACTTCGCAAAGGAGCATAGGTGAGGCAATTGGTGCCGAAGAAGCTCATCAGACCACTTATCCATCCAAAGTCTTACAGTTCCACCTTCACCTGGGACACAAGCAGCCAACTCCAGGAAGTTATCAAGCAGCTTTAAACAATCTTTCCACCAGAAAGAACCTACAGGGCCAGTGTTTTGTGGTATTCTATCATTCCCATAATATGCTTGCCATACAAGCTGGACCCATGGCAAATCTTCCTTATTCATGAACTTAAAAATGTATTTCATGAGTAAGGCAATATTTTGGGTTATGAGGTTCAGAATGCCCAATCCACCCACTCTCTTTGGCTTACATACATTGTCCCATTTGACCAAGCATTTACCTTTTTTATGAATATCTTTCCCTCTCCAAAAGAAACCCCTGGTGGATCCCTCAATGTAATCTAGGAAACCCAATGGCAGTTTCAAAGTGCACATAGCAAAATTGGGTATAGCAGAAATGATGGATTTAATCACAACCAGTCGTCCATCATAGGATAGTGTATCAGCAATGCCAACTAATCTTCTGTCAATCCTCTGAATAATTCCAATAAGATCTTCCATCTTTGGTCTAGTAGTTCCCAAAGGCAAACCAAGGTAACTAAAAGGTAGGACCTCAATTTTACACCCCAGAATCAGAGCCAGCTCAGTACTTTTAACTTGATCAACATTGATAGGTACCATGGAGGATTTGCTGAAATTGATCTTTAATCCAGTCGATAAAGAAAATTTATCCAGGATAACTTTCAACCTTCTCAGTTGTTCAGCACATGTTGGCATAATTAGCAATGTGTCATCAGCATATTGTATTATAGGATAATCTAATCCATAAGAACAATCAAGGGGCAAACCAATCTCTCCAGATTGCCAAGCAGCATTAATGACGAATTGTAGAAGCTCTGCAGTAGTCACAAACAACAAAGGAGACAAAGGATCACCTTGCCTAACTCCTCTTTTGCACCAAATGTTCTTGCCAGGTATACCATTCAAAAGTACTGAGGTGGAAGCAGTGTAAAGGATCTTGAATATCCAATTCAACCAAAGGTCTCCAAACCCTAAATGCTTAAGCATTAATAGTATTGCAGAGTATTCAACCTTGTCAAAAGCTTTTTCAAAATCCAATTTCAAGATAATGATCTCTCTCTTAGACTTGTGACATAGGTGAATGTATTCAAATGCCCAGGCAAGACAGTCCTGAATGGTTATGCTTTTGATGAATCCATACTGATTCTTGTGCAATGCTTGGATAATAACCTTTTGCATCCTATTAGCCAGCAGCTTGGTCAATAACTTCAAAGTGATACTGACCAGAGAGATAGGTCTATAATCATTAACATATTCTGGATCAACTTTCTTAGGAATTAGAGTGATGAAGGTTGTATTGATGCTAGAGATATCCAAATCACCTGCAAAGAAACTAAAATACAACTGATAGAATTGCTCCTTAACTTGATTCCAGCATTTTTTTAGGAAAGCTCCATTAAACCCATCAGGACCAGGTGACTTATCTGTTGGCATACACTTAACAATGTCATCAATTTCATCCTTTGTGAAGGGGACCTCAAGGCTAGCAAAATCAATATTGGTATTGGGTACAATAAGGTTATGTAGATCAAATAACATAATTGGATTATCAGGACAACCAATCCTCTATTTAAAAGACTGCCAAATTACTGCTGCTTTATCTTCATGATCACAAACCATACGATCATCCTCTGTGCTTAAAATGGCAATATAATTACATCTGAAGCTTTTGGTGGCATATGTATGGAAGAAACTCGTGTTTTCACCTCCCAGTTTAGCCCATCTGATTTTTGCCCTACTACGCCAATAAATCCTCTTGGCCTCCAGTAGTTTGGTCAAATGGATTTTAAGTACTCTTCTAAAATTGGATTCTATAATAGAGAGTAACCTTTGATCCTCTAGGCCATCCAATAAAGCTAGCACATAGTTGCATGACTGAATAATCTTACTTAACTGAGACAAGCTTTTGCTCCATGGTTTCAATCCATATCTCAAGGATTTCAGTCTCGCTGTAATATCTTGTGCAGCATTTTTATAGGACCCCAGATGCTGCCAACTATTAGATACAATCTGTGCAAAACCCTGCATCCCCAACCAGAATTCTTCAAATCTGAATACATGTGCTTTTGGTACATGGATACTAACCTGAACCTTAAGAGGGACATGATCCGATGATAATTTAGCTAGAGGACTAGCCAAAGTATTAGGGAATAAAGCTGTCCAGTTGGGCGAGGTAAAAAACCCAATCTAACTTTTCAAGCAAGGGATCAGCTTGCATGTTACTCCAGGTAAAAGATCTACCCTTTAGAGTAATATCAATAAGATCATGATGGCTAATAAATCTGTTAAAAGCAAGCATATTATTGATGTCCCCTCCAGGCCTGCTCCTATTCTCTGGACCCCTAATCAGATTAAAGTCACCAAGTATCATCCACAAATGCATGGGACTTGTGTCGATGCTCATCAACCAATTAAGAAAGAGAGCTCTCTCAGCAGGAAAGGTTGGTCCATATACATTTGTAAGATACCAAACCTGTCCAGTAATCTTACAGATCAGTTGCACAGCCACATGGAATCTAGAAGAGGAAATCTCAATACCATCAAAGAGGTTCCCATTCCATATAGTTATTATACCCCCTGAGCTCCCCATAGAAGGAGAAAACACAAATTTATTGAAACGTCTAGGGCAAAAGTTCCTGACATATTGGAGGTCAAAGTGTTCTTTTTTGGTTTCCTGGAAACAAATGATATTGCAATTTGATTCATCAATGTTCTGTCTAATGTCATCCCATATGGTCTGTGAGTTAATCCCTCTCAGATTCTAATCCAAAATATTCCATTGTCTACTCATTGATAACCAATTCTATGTGGTTTATGCTGAGCAATATTAAAAAGCCCAGGGACAAGCAGAAGCAGTTGCAGGAAACAATCCTCCATGTACATAAAAAGAGCCAACATTCCTGCCAGAAACAACACAAATTGTATGAATGTAACACAGGATACAGCCACAAGGAACACAGACTGAGAGCATATCCCAGAATTAACAGACACAGACATCTGATAAAAGCTGTCAACACCAGCTAGCACAAATATAGCACACTGACAGCAAAAGAGCATACAGCCAAGTTCACAAGCAGCCAAATACAGTCCATACTGATAAGATAGAGGTCTAAACTGGAAGAGTAGCAGATAGAAATAGAGTACCAACATATTACAAGCCAAATAAACATAAAAGAAACAAGAGTGAATGAGGCACAAGATCCTGCTGCCCCCCTCTTCGCATAGCTTATTCAACACTATCATTGGTACTGTCATAGTTCAGGCTATCTTCTGATACATCCTCAGGATGCATCTGACAAGGTCCAGTAGCCAGAGCCTGGATAGTCTCCAAAGGCAGAAAGGGTGGAGCAGGAGCATTGACATCCCTGACAAGAATAGTGAAAGCTCCCCTGTCCTGGTCCTCATCATCATCCTCAAGGTCCTCAATGACAGTATCAGCAGGTACATCCTTGAAACCCTCCTTGAGCTTAGCAATTCTGGTGCTTCTCCTGACCTGTTCAACAGACATAATAGTTTTTCCTTTTCTCTTCCTTGAAGCAGATAGAGTAGCAGTTGGTGCAACTGAGGGACCTGGTTGTTGATCAGCAAGTGAAATGCTATGAACTGCAGCATTGTGGCCAGTTGGTAGTTGAACTGCAATATTCCCAACTGCAACAGAATTCTCAGATGAGATGTTGCTTGTGTTTCATAAGGAGGGGACAGGTTGATTGCAAGCTGGGAGGAACACATCCACAAAGATAGGTTGCACTGGAGGTGGAGCAGCTTGGACAACTGGATCATCAACTGGCTCATTACCTGGAGCCTCCACCACATGAACAAGTTCTTCTATCATAGGTGCATGTTCAGGAACTGCAATCACAGGTTCATCCAGAGCTGGTAAGATAATGTTAACATCAGGGACAGGATTCTATGGTGGGGTAACTAAAACAGGCTCCTCATTAACAGGAAGGATAGGTGGCACAACTTGAGCTTCTTCTTCGTGCCACATAGCAAATCCATCAACCACAATAGGAACTGGGTGTGGGTTCTCACCCTCTGGTGGGAGAGGATCTTCATCACCTGCCCTGGCTCCCAGCATACGTCTATTCAGAATGATACATGGACAGGACCAGGAACCACCATTGCCTTCCTCACTGTAGTTCTGGATAACAACAATACTGCCAGGAATTCTATCAATGTCAAAAGCCCTGATTTTCACAAGGATCCGAGCCTTGTTGGAATCATCTCTATTCCAAATCAAGAAACGCCCGTATGGAGCAAAGGTGGTAACTATGGTGTTAAGGCTCCAGCACTCAGGAGGAAAGTTCAGTAGCATAAGCCAGACATCATGAGTAAAAGTGGCAGCTCTGAAGTTACGGCCTTTATCATGCTCAATGACACGCATCACAGAATCACCAATAAAATAGGGGTTGTTCCTAATTGCACTGTCACGGTCAATAACCCCTTCAAATCTAATCATCGCAGCACCCACAGAACAATGACTGACTTGGCGAATATCATATCCTCGCTGCACCATCTAAGTAGTGATCAGAGCAGATGTACCTTCGAATTGCTCCCAGGTAGGCTCTGGTTCGAGGAGGATGATCGCCCAGTCATCGCATACCTCAGGAGTAGAGCCGCCTGATATCTTGCACACACTCCTACGTCTAGCACTGTATCCGGTCTAGATTCACAAAGGTAGAGAAGAGATCCAATCATGGAGCGGTATACCTTTTGATCCACATCCTTACCCTTGGGGTTGAGCTCAAGGTGACATTTGGTTTGCATTGGGGTAGAGGCACCCTTGAGCTCAAGCAACCCGTACTTCTTGAGCATGTCTTGAATGTACTTCGCTTGGTTGATGAACGTTCCTTCCTTCAATTGTTTGATCTCAAATCCGAGGAAGAACTTCATCTCACCCATCATAGACATCTCAAACCTGTCAGTCATAAGCTTAGAGAATTCTTCGTTAAATGCTTTGTTAGTAGATCCAAATATAATTTCATCCACATATAATTGACAAATGAAAAACTCTCCATTAACTTTCTTAGTGAAAAGTGTGGGGTCGATTTCCCCAACTTGGAATCCACGGTCTACAAGTAGTTCTCTAAGGTGCTCGTACCACCCTCGTGGGGCTTGTTTAAGGCCATAGAGTGCCGTATCTAACTTGCAGACATGGTTCGGATACTTGAGGTCTTCAAACCCCGGTGGTTGCTTAACATAAACAAGTTCATTTAGTGGACCATTTAGAAAAGCGGATTTAACATCCATTTGTTGCAACTTAAAGTTATGATGAGAGGCATAGGCAAGAAGAATACGAATAGACTCAAGTCGATCCACGGGCGCGTAAGTTTCTCCAAAGTCGATGCCTTCAATTTGGGAGTAACCTTGAGCCACCAATCTTGCCTTGTTCCTCACCACCATGCCATGTTCATCTTGCTTGTTCTTGAAAATCCACTTGGTGCCGATAACATTGCGGCAATCTTTGGGTCTTTCCACCAACTTCCACACCTTGTTGCGCTCGAAGTTGTTGAGCTCTTCATGCATAGCATCAAGCCAATCTTTATCTTCAAGAGCTTCAAAGACCTTCTTGGGTTCCACCATGGAGATGTGAGCTTGATGTTCACTAAAGCTTGCAAGTTGTCTTCGGGTAGAGACCTTGCTTCTCACATCACCAAGCACCTTGTCAAGAGATAGGGCTCTTAATTCTTGTGAGGTGCCAACCCTATTCAAGCGGCGGATCTCGATTTCCCTCCGAGTGGTGGGAGGAATCGCTTGATCATCTTGATCACTCATGTCTCCGCCTTGACTGATTTGATGGCCTTGATCAACCATTGGAGTGAGGTCCAGCGGTGAAGGAGAGGGTTGATCTTGGCCTTGCTGCGAGCTGCCACCGGGAATGTCAGCAGGACCGGATATTCCGGGTTCAGTATGGACCGGAAATTACGAATCACCGGAATTTCTGACTCCAGTTTGAACCGGATTTTCCGGCCCTCCGGAAATTCCAGGAGCAGCTGGAGAATCTTGTGCTTCTTCTTGGCTGGGCGTGTTGGGCACGGTGTTGTCGATGGGTGTTTCTTGTGTTGGGGTAGCACCACTTGTGAAGAACTTGATCATTGTTGTGCAACCTCATAATAGACTTCAACGGGGCGGTGGACTCCCAACCCCATTCTTCGGATAGCATCTTGAGGTTGATCATCACCTACAACGGAAACACCACTTTGCTCCACAAGGGAGCCGTCATTCTCCTCGAACACGACACTACAAGTTTCTATGATAATGCGCGAGGCCTTATCATAGACTCTATAAGTGTGGGATTCGGACCCGTAGCCCACAAATGTCCCTTCAAGAGACTTAGATTCAAACTTGCCCAAACGAACACATTTGATGAGATAGAAACACTTACAACCAAAAACTCGGAAGTAAGAGATATTGGGCTTGTTCCCTGTAAGCACTTCATAAGGGGTCTTCATGAGTCCTTTGCGAAAGAAGAGCCGGTTGGATGAATGGCAAGCGGTATTGACGGCTTCGGCCCAAAAGTTGTGGGGGGACTTGAACTCGGCCATCATCGACCTTGCCATCTCAATAAGAGTACGATTCTTCCTTTCAGCTACACCATTTTGTTGGGGAGTATAAGCAGCGGAATATTGATGACGAATCCCTTCTTCACTAAGGAACCCGTTCAAGGTGTAGTTCTTGAACTCGGACCCATTGTCACTTCTTATCACCAAGATAGGGACACTGTGTTGACGTTGAGCTTCATTGGAGAAGTCGATGATAGTTTGTTGAGTCTCCACCTTCGACGTGAAGAAGAAAACCCATGTGTATCTTGAATAGTCATCAACAATCACCAAGCAATATTTCTTGCCACCAAGACTAGCTTCCGGAATGCGACCAAAGAGGTCAACATGGAGAAACTCCAAAACCCTTGTTGAAGATATGATGGTCTTGCTTGGACGGTGAATGTCATGCATTTTTCCTTCAACACAAGCCCTACACATTCGATCCTTCGAGAAAGAAACATGGTCTTTTAGTCCTAGGATATGGCCACCCTTGTGGAGACTTTGCAAAGTCCTCATGTTGACATGGGCTAGTCGGCGATGCCATAGCCAACCCAAGTCCGCCTTAGCGAATAGGCACATTGTATGGGAAGTGGTGACTCCGGAGAAGTCAACCACATAGAGCCCATTCTCAATGTACCCAACAAAAGACACATTGACAGACTTGCTCTGCATGAGGATAACCATCTCCTTTTCGAAGACAACGGTATAACCCAAACAAGTTAAAGAATGGACGGAGATCAAGTTGAAACTTAGGGACTCGACAAGCAAAACATTCACAAGTGTGATGTCCGGTGCCACTACCACCTTGCCGAGCCCTATTACCTTAGACTTTGAATTGTCACCATATGTAACGGTCATTTGATCATCACTGGGCTTCAACTCCGTTACAATTTCCTTGCTTCCGGTCATATGACTAGTGCACCCACTATCAATTATCCATTTCGATCCTCCGGAAGCAAGTCCCTACACACAATCAATTCTTTGGTTTAGGTACCCATTTTGCAATTGGTGCCTTTTGGTTAGCAACAAGGGTCTTTGGGACCCAAATAGCATATTCAATGTAACCATCAAAAGGACCAATGTATCTAGCATAGACATCCCCATAATAATCAACATATAAAGCATAATTGGGGTTAGATATGCCCGCAAAGTCATTACGAGTGGGAGTGCCCCTTGTGGCATTTCCACTTGCTATATCATCTTTCTTGGCTTGTGTGGGCTTGGTCGTCTTCTTGATCATCATCTTCTTCTCCTTAGCAACATAGCCTAGACCTTCCTTACCCTTGCGGGCACTCGCTCATGAAGAAAAGAAGTGAGTGTCCCCTTGCCTTTATCAAGGGAGGTCTTGGTCTCGGTTGCCATGGAGGGAACAAACAAGACCCTAGCTTTATCCTTGACAACATTTGCATTAGTATTCAAAGGAGTAGAAGTACTAGGTTTCTCAAGAATAGATATCCGAGTTTAGAGTTGATCACGAGACTTGAGGAGACGTTCGTGATCACTTGTCAATACCTTGTGAGTATTTTCAAGTGACTCGAAGTCTTCGCAAAGTCTAGCATGAGCAACTACAAGCTCGGACTTTTCATTTTGCACAATTTTACATTTAGCAAAGTAGAGATCACGATCCTTAGTGATCTTAGCAAGTTGATCCTTGAGGAGAGCATGAGCTTCTTGTTCATCTTCGAGAGAGGATTGGAGGGACACCTTAGCGTGTGCATCCTCTCTCTCAATCTCACCTTTTAGTTCAAACTCATCCTCAAGCTCACCTATACGACTCATAATTGAGCCAAAGTGTTTCTTTCCTTCTCCTTGCAAGTTAGTCATGAATTTATCAAAAGCAATAATTTCTTCCTTGACTTCTAGGCTCATACCATCATCAATGTCATGGGATATGGAGGTGGGGGACAATTTTACCTCGGATGTCTTTGCCATAAGACATCTTGCATTCTTGATGATGGGGCTCTCGTTTGGTGAGGAGAAGAGTGACGGGGGTGTGGAAGAAATGGCTAGTGCGGCCACTTGCGTTGGAGTATCCTCCTTGTCACTATCTTCATCGTCGGTGGGATATTGCTCTTGAGTTACCAAGACAATCTTTTGATTCTTCTTAAAGTAGCGCTTCTTCGTGGGCATGGGCCCCTTCCCCTTCGTCTTGGCCACGAGCCTCCCACCATGATCCTCTCTTCTCTCCCATGGGCAATCTGCAACAAAGTGGCTTTTGTCATCACAGTTATAGCAAAGCCTCACCTTGTTGAATGGCTTTCCTCCATGGGGGGAAACTTCTTGTCAATCCTCGCTTTGGCCCTTCCGGGGTTATTCCAAAACGTTCTTGCCGCAAGACCCATGTGTTGAGTAAGAGTACTTGAGAGAGTCTCACTAGATAGCTCGACTTGATCATCATACTCCTCTTCATCCTCTTCTTCAACGGTGGCCTTCAAGGCAATTGAGGCATGCTTGTGCATCCCTATGGCTCTAGCTCTTGCATCTTGTGCAATCTTGGAGGCCACCTTGTATGCGGTCATCTCTTGCATGACTTCATTGGATGTCATCTTTGCGAAGTCATGTCTCCCTTGAAGTGTCTTCAAATCCGTTTCCTCAAAGGGCAAGAGAGCGGTCACGAACTTCCTCTTGATCCAAGCGTCATCAATGTAGACCGCCCCGAGGTTCTTGAAGGAGTTAGCAACCAACACCAATCTCCGGTACATGTCCTCGTGGCTTTCTCCATCCAACTTGTAGAACCCTTCCACCTCATTGCATAGGGCATCATACCGGTTCTTCTTCATGCTCTCATTCCCGACGAAGATGTCGGAAAGAGCATTCCAAACTTCTTTGGCGGTGGAGAATTGTTGAATGAGCGACATGTCCTTCTCTCCAACGGCCATTTGGAGTTGATGAAGAGCGGTGGCGTTGAGTTGGCTATCAACCACCTCTCTTCTTGTCAAGTTGGTTGGATCATGGGGCTTGAATCCTTCTTCAATGATGCGCCATAGCTCAATGGAGGCACTACATAGATGAGACTTCATTAGAAATTGCCATTGAGAGAAATGAGTAGGTTTGAGCTTAGGAGGATCACTTCTAAAGTTAACATGAGGATGAGGGATAGGAGGGTTAGGAGAGTAATTATGGTTGACATTATGAAATTCCTCTCCTTTGGGGGTGTTAGAGGAGCTAGGTGATTCATCCTTTTCCGCCTTCTCGAGGGAAACACTTAGAGGAACATCTTTGTACCCATCCGAAGATGACTCCTTAGAGTTCTCAACATGCTCCTTAGGAGGAGGAGAGGGAGAAGTAGCCTCGGGCTCCTTAGACTTCAAGAGTGCCATGAGCATCTCATTCATCTTGAAGAGTTGGGCCTCCAAGGACGATCTCATATCAATAAGATCGGCCATGGTTGCCCCTTTGGCTAACACCTCCTTCTCCGCCTCTAATTTCTCACGGGCGACCCTCTCGGCATCGGATTTCGTCATCGTTGCACTTAGGCGGTTAAGCCCTTAAAAGTGAACCTGGCTCTGATACCAATTGAACGGGAAATTCCGAGTCAGTGAAATTTCCGAGCTGATTTTCTGGTTGAAGTCAGAACCACTTTCTCTTCTTTTCTTATCCAAATTCTGGAGTGGTTTTCTAGGTGACCCGGAAATTCCGAGCTGATGAAATTTCTGAGCTGAATTTCCGGTTGAAGTCAGAACCACTTTCTCTTCTTTCCTTAGCCAAATTCTGGAGTGGTTTTCTGGGTGACTCGGAAATTCCGAGTCAATGAAATTTCCGAGTTGAATTTCCGGTTTGAGTCAGAACCACTTCCTAACTTTTCCTTAGGCATTTTTCTGTTAGATATAGGAGACCCGGAATTTCCGATCCTGTAAATTTCCGGTTCCAATATTCCGATTCTGGGATGAATTTCATAAACTTTTTTTCTCTACATTTTGGCTTTGGGATATGTGGTATGCAACTCACACAAGCTGAAATACTTAGCAATAGGATTAGTACATCATTGGTATTGTTAACTAACACTCAAAACACTAGGGATTAAGAAATGTTCTTTCAGAATTGGTGGTCCAACCATGTGTAGGTGGGTAAAAAAATAATCCATGATTTTGTTGTTTGTTAATACTACCAATTCCATACATTCTATGATCCAGGGTGTGATTCTTTTTACTAAAAAAACATTTCTTGTTACATTTTTTGTGAATGCATTAACAGGAAATTTCATCTTAACAGAAAAATGATACAAAAAATTTGTGTTAACAGAAATTTTGTGTTATAAAAAAATGTGTTAGCAAATAAATCTGTTAAGAAGAAATAGTTCACGAAAATACCTCCATGTTGACATAAATTTTCTTGGTGCAATTTATACTGTTAATGCACTATCAGAAAATATTGTGTTAACAAATAAATTTTGGGTTAACAAGAAAAATTCTTGTTAACATGAAATATTCCATGAAAACAATCTCCTTTTTAACAGAAAATTTGAGTTAACACGGAAATTTCTTGGTGCAATTTTCTTGTTAATGCATTGACAGAAAAATTTGTGTTAACAGAAAGTTCATGATGCAAACAAATTGTCTTATAAAAAAATTGAACGTTAAAAAAATCATGTTAACAAGAAATGGTCCACGAAAAAACTCCCCATGTTAATAGAAAAAATGTGTTAAACCAAAAAAAATTGACCTTGATAGAATTCTTTGAATGCTCCATAAAATTAGGCAATAATCAGAGGGTAATCCTTTCAAAGCAAGTTGCAAACGCGCCACGATAGAGTTTGGTACAAGGTTTTTTTTTTTGCCAAAAAAGTTTCAGGAATCTCCAAGTAATAAATGACCGTGATAGGTAACTTGGGTCAAGCTGGTTCGGGAATGCATTTCCAAAACACCCTAACCATTCATCCAACATGAAACTTTGGAACACCAGACTAAAGGGTGGGGTCTTTAGTCCCGATTGGGCAGTCTCGTTTGACCAACCGGGACTAGAGCCATTCCCCAACTGGGACTAGAGGCCTTTTTCTACTAGTGACATTACATGAGTAAAGCTCCAAGACTAGACGTGCCAACCCCAATAAATGCATTCATTAGGTTTTTCTTTGAATATAGTATGAACTTTAAATTAAGATAGTTTAAGGAATTAATTTGGTCCTCTTGAACCCTGCCTTGGACGCCCTGCACATCTACGCCACGTGTGCTATGCCTCTGCCGCCCACAGTGATCAGAGTCATCGACGCGCTCCGGCGCGCTTTTCTCTGGAAGGCCGCTGAAAAGGCCACCGGCGCCAAGTATCTAGTCGCCTGGAAGACGGTATGCCACGTGAAAGCTAAAGGAGGACTCGACGTCCGCTCGCTCGCCCTGGATTTCTTGCAGGTGAAGCCTCTCCACCGCCTCCACGCCCGGTCGGACCTCCCCTGGTCCAGTTGGGTTTGACGCGTTTGGATGGGCCCGTCAGTGCGCGCCGGTGCACTACACTCATGCCTTGAATTTGTTCTGCACCATCTTGCAGATTTAGATCATCATCCTCAAGGCATCCTCATCTTCATGTTCTTCACAGACTTCCTGCTCATTGTGATCATTAACTAATTCATCATCACCATCTTCAGCATTAAAATCAATATCATATAGCTCATAATCCATGTCTGAAGAACTGTCATCTGAGAGTTCAGTATCTTCTGTTGGCACAGTACGATTAGTTGGCACGGGAGGTTTTTTTGTGACATAAAAGATTTGCAACTTAATTAGGTGGGTTACAATCTTTCCAAAGAATTTGTTCTAAGAAGAGTGGTTTATAATTGAGCCATAAGCACCTTCTTCTCAAACTACTAGCTCTCTTAGCATAAGCCTAGGCAGACTCATTAGCTAAACGCCCAATATGACCAATCTTGACACTAGTAAGAAACCCACAAAGCTCCTTGATCTCTTGACATGAGGGAGCAATTTCCGATCTCCCTCCTCCTTGATCTCCTGACAGTAGGTTCAGTTGGCACAGGAGGTTCAGTTTGCACAACATTCACAGTTTAGACTGCATTTCAGTTTGCACTGCAGCTTGTGTGTGCCCAGCAGTAACAGGAGTTGAGCTTGATGCTTCACCAACAGTGTGAGAAACTGGTGCAGTAAGAGATGGCAATCCAGGAAGATAAACAGGCACATCTAGCCTCAAAGTCTGAAGGAAGTTGGTGCCATACTTCTCAACAAGAACCAAACCATTGTGCGTCTCCTTATCTGGCAAACACCAATACACATGCAGTTTGACATCTCTCTTTTCACCAAGAATATGCAAGATCTCATCAATCCATTCCAGTGACCAAGTATCAGATGTGCAATAATCAACCAAGCAACTGATGCACTTTCATACGCCAAGTCATCCTTTAATCCAAAGAAAAAGCCATTGTACACAACATGTACTGTGAACAAATTGGTATATTCACCTGGATTCAGCACCGCAACATAAAATTCAGAGTTAACAGTAAATTCAGTTACTGTTCATATTCAGACAGAACATCAGAATTCGCAATTCAAATAAAATCCACAAATTTCTATCGAAAATTAGTACAAAGTTGTGATATTCAGCCCTAAAACAATTAATTCATGTATAAAGGCCACAAATTTCTGCACTCACACCTCGATCACGGAACCGGGCAAATGAGCCTGGATTAAATCATGTAAATTTTAACCTAAAATTGTTCTATAACACTCCTACAGTACTAGGACTATGTTCCGCACCAATTGACCGACCTAAACCTCGATCATTCGCTCCCTATCATGCGCGCACCTAAACCATGTGAAATATCGCCGCAAACCCTAAGGGAAATTGAAGCTAGGACAGATGAATTTACTCACCGTAGTCCGGCGGGTCCTCACTGAACTCGCGGTAATGCATCTCCGCTGACGCTGCGACTCAATCGCCGCCAAGAACCAGTCGGCGCCGTCGAGGTCCTCCGTCGTCGCCGCTTTCCTTCCGTGTGTTTTCTTCGACCAAAAGGTAAGGCGTGGAGTAGTCGTGCGTCTTCAGGAGGTTTCCGCTAAATTACAACGGCAGGCGCGCAGCGAGGACCTAAATCGAATTTTCAATTTCATAGGGCTAAAGATTAGGAAAAAATCGACAGACAGCTGCCAGCGTGGATCCTACGTGGCTTCCAGCTCGTTCTGAGGACCAATTCGTCTCACCTGGACAAGTTGTGTGACTACCACATGACTTTCTGCAAGAGGACCAAATCGTCTCAGGAGGACAAGTTGTGGGACTAAAACTGTAATTGACTCAATTAAGAACTTGATCGAGTTATTTGTTTTGTAGGGCATTTAGAATTGGTATTAGTTTTTAAAATTCCAGGATATTTTCAACTTGTTGGGACTTTGTACAACAATGTTACACATGTGCGAATTCAAGGTGCTACTAGGAGTACACTAGTATTATGTTTTGGGTGTGCAGTTTCCCATACATGGTTGGTGAGTGATGAGATGGAATTATTGGTTGCGAGTGGCGTGTTTATCTGTTGTATTATCATGCAGAGCCCACTGAGTTAATGAGCATGCGTGCACTATCTGCAAATATGCTCATCTACATATGCATGCACTGGCTGTATATTTTCAAATCGTTTTACTGAACCACGCAGGAATTGTTAAGTGGAATGGACAGGTACGTACGTGGCGCACGTATCCTGATGTTGACAATTCACTACCGGCGTGACTGACCATAGGATGCATGATACAGTCCATCCAGCATAATACTCCACTAATCTAGTGCCCGTTAGTATTTGTTAATTAATCAGTACAACCACGTGCTACGTACATGCACCTCGAGTTAACTCTCACATTACCTCATCCCCTGCTAGTAAGTTGCCCAGCTGAGATGGTAATTAAGCACTTGAGAGTTGAGATGCATGCATGATCACTATATATCCATTGACTAGCTTAGTACTCCCTTTGGTTTTAAATGTAAGATGTTTAAGATTTTGTCCATATTCACATGTATATGAATGTATCTAGTAATCTAGACATGTTTTATACCTATATTTACTCCTTTTAGTATACAACATGCATGTCTAACATCTAAAACATTTTAAAACGGAGTGATTAGTGAGTATGGGATAAACCTAGCTGCATGCATGAGCATGGTAGTGGCGGCATGCATGAATATTTTTGGTATGTTACGTAAGCACGCACAAGGTCTATCTATAAATACGCATGCATGGGCATGCATCCATGGAGCCATCCACAACCAGCGAAGGGATTAGTAAACCAAAATCATCAAGAAACATGGGCATCTCTAATCGTGTTCTGGCTCTAACAGTGGCTGTGGTGCTGGTTACGTCGGCGGCTGCACAAGGAGGAGGAAGAGGATACGGAGGGTACGGTGGCTATGGCTACGATTACGACCAGGGCGGCCAGCAGGGTCCGCCGGCGACGGGTGAGCTCATCATGGGGTACTACTCCATGAGCTGCCCCTACGCGGAGGGGATCGTCCGCAACGTGGTTGGCGAGGCCCTGTACAAGGACCCAACCCTCGCCGCCTCCCTCCTCCGCCTCCACTTCCACGACTGTTTCGTCCACGGCTGCGACGCCTCCGTGCTCCTCGACTCCACCACCGGCTCCACCGCCGAGAAGGACGCGCCGCCCAACCGGACCCTCCGCGGCTTCGAGGTCATCGACGCAATCAAGGAGGCCCTCGAGTCCCAGTGCCCCGGCGCCGTCTCCTGCGCCGACGTCCTCGCCCTCGCCGCCAGGGACTCCGTCACCATGGCCGGCGGGCCCTACTACGACGTACCCACCGGCAGGAAGGACGGCTTCCGCTCCGTCGCGGCCGACACCTCCGCGCTCCCCGCAGCGACCCTCACCGCGGACCAGCTCGTCGACGTCTTCGTCGGCACCCACGGCTTCACCGTGCCGGAGCTAGTCGCGCTCTCCGGCGGGCACACGCTCGGCCAGGCCCACTGCGCCAACTTCAAGAACCGCCTCAAGGCCAACGCCGTGGACCCTACCCTGGAAGCCGGGATGGCCGCGTCGCTGGCCCGGACGTGCCGGAGCGGCGGCGACGGGGCCGCCGCCAAGCTCGATAAGACCAGCAACGCCTTCGACACCGAGTACTTTAGGGGCTTGCAGAGTAGCAGGGGCCTGCTCACGTCGGACCAGACGCTCGTCACCGGGTCGCAGGAGACTGCCATGTATGTCAGCATGTTTGCTGACAACTCCGACATGTTCTTCGACACCTTCGTCCAGGGGATGGCCAAGATGGGACAGCTCGACCTCAATCCTAACGGCGACGTCAGGATGAACTGTAGGGTCGTCAACAACTAGCTAGCCGGTCGGCCCGTGTGCTACAAGAATGGCGACTAATAATACACCTACTATACGGACTAGTTTCTACGGAGTAGTGCTACATCTACGGATAGATTTTACGAATGAAGCCGTAGGATTTTCATCCGTAAGTTAAGTATTACCGGTCCGGTTTCTATGCTAGCCTCATTTCCCCATGCAAATCAGCATGATGAATAAATGAAGGACAATGCTATCTTTTTTTTGGAAGGAACGACCGAATATGAAGCTCTATTGCCTAGTACTCATTCCGTTCAAAAATAAGTGTCTCAATTTTATACAAAAGTAGATGTATCTATATGTGAAATATGTCTAGATACATCCACTTTTGGACAAACTTGAGACACTTATTTTGATACGGAGGGAGTAGACAGAATATATATAGGGATACCCATCGTCTCCAGTGGAGCAGGAAACAAAATATGTCTACCATTACCCCCAAACAGGGACATTTCTGACGGCCACCGCCGGGAATAGCTTTAGAAACAGGAAAGATGATGAAACACTTAGACAATAAATTGTATTAGCCGTTGGACTTACCATGTATGATCAAGAGCATCCGGATGGTGTAGTACACCACCGGTTAGGCATATCCAACGGTCATACATGATTTGCTCCTTCCTGTTTTATCTCTTTCCATGTTTACAACATTTTCATGTAAGTGCCACTGATGCGCTTTTCCACCACTATTTAACATGCAACCAATCCCCCTCAACAGGGTAGGATTGTTCTCTCCAATATGGTAATCAGAGCCTACTCTTCCTGACGTCAAACAAACACCAGAGAAATTTTTCTTGCTCGCCACCCTCCCTCCCAACAATGGCGACGCCCACAAGCTCCTCCCTCACCGTGGCACTTGGTGCCCCGCCGACGGAGAAGCTCACGCTGGCCAATTTCCTTTACTGGAAGGCACAAGTGTTGCCGGCCGTACGAGGCGCGCAGGCCATGGGGCTGCTTGACGGCTCCAACCCCGCGCCGCCACAAACCAAGGAGGTTCAGGACGCATCAGGAACCCGGACTACGGTCCCCAATCCATCCTACGGGCTCTGATTTCATGAGATCAACAAATGGTGAGTTACCTCATCAAGTCCATCTCCCCCGATCTCTTCGGCGACGTTCTCGGTCTCGAGCATGCGACCGAAGTCTGGGCCGCCATCATTGACAAGTTCTCGGCCCAGATGAAGGCACGGGTGGGGATGTTGTGCGCCGCCCTCATCAACACCAAGAAACGCGACCTCTCCGCTACGGACTACATCAACAAGAAGAAAAGCTACGTCACCGAGCTCGCCTCTTCCGGCTGATCCATCCCCGACGACGACTTCAAAGAATCCCTCCTCGCCGGACTCTCGAGTGAGTACAACGGTCGTTGCTGCGATTAATGCTAATCCATTGTCTGCTGCTGCCGATGTCTGCAATCAATTGCTTGCCTTCGACTACCGCCAAAAGATGTTGGCTGAATCTGAGGAACCCGCTCCCTTCACCTCCTCGGCTAACACTGCTGATCGTCGTGGCACCTGTGGTGGCTACCGTCATGATCATGGTGGCGGTGGCAGCCATCGTGGAGGCTATGGTGGAGGCGGTGGCGGCAACGGTGGAGGAGGAGGCGGCTACGGTGGTGGTCGTGGCTACGGTGGTGGTGGAGGTGCACACCGTGGTCACCAACAGGGCCATCAAATACAACGCCACGGTGCTCCTAATGGTCGCCGCTCTCAACCCAGAGGTGGTCGCGGCCGTGGACGCGGTAATCGTGTCCCTTCCCCTATGCAAGATGTAACATGTCAAATTTGCAAAAAATATGGACACCCTGCTACAGAATGTTGGTGGTGCTACGGCGATGATGGTCATTATGATGATCCCTCCCATGAAGAAAAGGCGGCACACCATGCTGCATATGGAGTTGACACAAATTGGTATGTCGACTCCGGCGCCACAAATCATCTCACCGGTGAACTAAGCAAGTTAACCACCCATGAGCAATACATGGGCCATGATCAAATCCACACGGAAAGTGGTCAAGGTATGCTAATTACACATATCGGTCATTCAAATATTCATACTCATAATAGTTCAATTCGCCTTCATAATATTTTACACGTTCCTAATGCATCAAAAAGCCTATTATCTACTCATAAAATAGCTCTTGATAATAATGCCTTCATAGAATTTCATCCTTATTTCTTTTTGATTAAGGATCGGGACACGAAGGAAATCATGTTTAGAGGCCCATGCCATGGCGGTCTATACCCTCTCGTTCCCACCTCCATGGAGTCCACCAAGAACGCCTTCATCACCCTCACACCCTCATCATTTACTTGGCATCATCGTCTAGGACACCTATCTTCGTTCATTGTTCAACAAGTTCTTCGGAAAAATAATCTTGCTTATTCACATGAAGCAAATCCCTATGTATGTGATCCATGTCAACAAGCAAAAAGCAAACAATTACCTTATCCCATCTCTACTAGTGTTTCCACTGTACCCTTAGAACAAAAAAATTCAGATGTTTGGGGGCCGGCCCCTCCTTCAGTTGGAAAACACTTGTATTATGTTAGCTTTATTGATGATTTTACAAAATTCACATGGATCTATTTGCTTAAAAAACGATCAGATGTTTATCAAGCATTTCTTAATTTCCAACAATTTGTTGAGCGCAAATTTAATTGCAAAATTATCACGATGCAAACTGATTGGGGTGGTGAGTATAAAAACTCCATTCCTTCTTTCAAAAAGTTGGTATCACACACCATGTCTCATGTCCTCATGCACATCAACAAAACGGATCCGCTGAAAGAAAACATCGACATATCGTGGAAGTAGGACTCTCTCTTCTTGCAAATGCATCAATGCCTCTAAAATTTTGGGACGAAGCCTTTCTAACCGCCACATACCTTATTAATATGCTTCCTAGTAAACCTCTCAATTTTGAAACACCAGCTGAAAAACTTCTCCATATCAAACAAAATTATGAATCCCTTCGTATTTTTGGTTGTGCTTGCTGGCCAAATCTTCGTCTCTATAACAAACGAAAATTATCCTTTCGATCAAAACAATGTGTGTTCATTGTTTACAGTCCTCTCCATGAAGGTGTGAAATGTCTTGATGTGAAAACCGGGAGAGTTTATATTTCTCGAGATGTTGTTTTTGACATAAATATATTTCCTTTCGCTGCTCTCAATCCCAACGCTAGATCTCGTCTACGTCAAGAAATTCTCCTAATTCCCTCCCCTATACCCACCACCACATCAACTAATGAGAGTATGAATATTGATGACCCCATGCATTTTGTATCTGCAACTAATCATACACAGGTACCCGAGAGCAGCACAGGACATGTAGCATCGCCAGAACAATCAACTGCTGAAGAAACGGAGCAAAACAGCTTGGAAATCATGCAAAATCACTCAGATTCGGAACATGCAAAAGTGGACAACGAAGACAGCAATCCCGGAGCAGATCTCTCCTCGGATCACGCCCCCGCATTCACTCTGGGATCCACGCCCACCAACGGCTCGCAAGATCCGGCTGACAGCAGCCCCACGACGCGCCAACAACCGCTAGATCGGGTCACGCATCCCCGCCAATCGCTCCCGGCCACGTCACCGACAGGATCTCCCTCGGCCTCGCGCCCAGCGCCTCGCCAGCTCTTCCCGCCCGAGACAAACTCCACGCACCAATCACGCACGTCCACGCCTCCGACAACCTCGTCTGCAACTGCGACTGGGGACAGCGTCTCCGGATCTTCTGCGGCAACTACCTCCTCTTATTCGGCCACACGTGAGTCCTCAGGATCCGCTACGCCAGATTCTGCTGCCACCTCCGGATCATCTGCGCCAACACCGCCTGCGTCCCCTCCTGCACCTCCTGCTCCACTAATTTCTCCCAAAGTTCAAACACGACTTCGAAAAGGTATCCGACAACCTAAAATTTACAAAGATGGTACAGTACGCTATGGTATGTTTACTTCTACAGGCGAACCTTCCAAATTATCTGAAGCTCTTGGAGATACAAAGTGGAAGCAGGCTATGCATGATGAATACACTGCATGCTTCAAAACAACACATGGCATCTTGTCCCTCCCGGCTCGAACAAGAACGTCATCGACTGTAAGTGGGTCTACCATATTAAGAAAAATGCTGACGGGTCTATTGATAGATACAAAGCAAGACTTGTTGCTAAAGGCTTGAAGCAACGTTACGGGATTGATTATGAAGACACCTTTAGCCCGGTCGTAAAAGCAGCAACAATTTGGCTAGTTCTTGCTCTCTCTGTCTCTCAAGGATGGAGTCTACGACAACTTGACGTCAAGAACGCGTTCTTACATGGTGTTCTGGAAGAGGGGGTCTACATGAAGCAACCACTAGGGTTTGAGAATCCACATGCTCCACATCACCTCTGCAAACTAGACAAAGCTATCTACGGGCTAAAACAATCTCCTCGTGCATGGTACTCTAAGCTCAGCACTAAACTTATTTCTCTTGGTTTCACTCCTTCCAAAGCCGATACATCTCTTTTTATTTATCACAAATCAGGTATAACTATGTTTCTGTTGATTTATGTCGATGATATTATTCTAACAAGTTCCTCATATCAAGCTACTGCAGCCCTCCTCCATGATTTGGGGGAGACTTTTGTTATCAAGGACCTTGGTACCTTACATTTTTTCCTAGTCATTGAAGTCAAGAAGACAACTGATGGGCTACAATTAAATCAAGCAAAATATGCCCATGAATTAATCACTCGTGTAGACATGGATAAATGTTCACCATGTCCTACTCCACTATCCAATACTGAAAAGTTGTCTCTCACCGATGGTACACCATTGGGGCCATTAGACAACACTAGTTACAGGAGCATTGTAGGAGGCCTCCAATATCTTACATTAAATCGCTCTGATATATCTTTTGCTGTCAACAAGATTTGTCAATATCTTCATGCTCCCACCACAACTCATTGGACAGCTGTAAAACGGATCTTCCGTTATATTCAAGGTACAATTAATGTTGGCATTAATTTTCAAAAGGCTAACTACACCACTCTTAGTTCTTTCAGAGATGCGGATTGGGCCGGCTGCCTAGATGACAGGCGCTCCACTGGAGGTTTCACCATCTTTTATGGTCCCAATCTGATTTTTTGGAGTGCTCGCAAACAAGCCACAGTCTCACGCTCAAGCACTGAAGCAGAATACAAAGCCCTTGCCAACGCCACCGCAGAACTCATTTGGGTACAAGCTCTCTGAAAAGGAAATCGGCGTCCCCTTACAAAAGAAACAATGTCTATGGTGTGACAACCTTGGTGCAACATATCTCTCAGCAAATCCGGTCTTTTATGCTCGCACTAAACATATCGAAATTGATTTTCACTTTGTTCGTGAGAGAGTTGCTCGCAAGCTTCTTGACATCAAATTTATCTCAAGCAAGGATCAAATCACGGATGGATTCACAAAGACACTACCGGTCAAGGCATTACACAATTTTATGCGTAATATAAACCTTTCCATTTCTTCCAAGGCTTAGATTAAGGGGGGTGTTAGACAATAAATTGTATTAGCCGTTGGACTTACCATGTATGATCAAGAGCATCCGGATGGTGTAGTACACCACCGGTTAGGCATCTCCAACGGTCATACATGATTTGCTCCTTCCTGTTTTATCTCTTTCCATGTTTACAACATTTTCATGTAAGTGCCACTGATGGGGCTTTTCCATCACTATTTAACATGCAACCAATCCCCCTCAACAGGGTAGGATTGTTCTCTCCAATAACAAGATGATGAAACAAGGTGTTAGGAACAAAATACTGCAGAAACTGCAGATCAAATGTACACCCGTAGTACTGAATACATAATGTGTTCATGGTAACTGGAAACAAGTCTCGGCTGGGCATGCATCTAAGCAAGTCATGGTGTACAACAGATTAAAGATATAACAGCCTTTACACCCTAATCCAGTGCACAAGCACAACCAGTAGTACATATATACCTCCGCAGTTAGGATCTACAAATATTTTCATATATGGGCGAAATGCGTACGTACAAGGCAAGACCAGATTCGGCAAGACCTTAGCCTTAAATTCAGTGGCGGAGGCAGGATTAGCCTAATTTGCATGTTAAGGGGGGCCGGGCTAACCAAAAAAAATTAAAACGACACTGTTCATGTGCTTAATACCAAGGAATCCATGATGTTAGGGGGGGCCAGGGCCCCTGCTGGTGCCCCCTGCCTCGGCCCTTAAATTGCAAACAAGATATCGGGACAGGACAGGACAGGAGGAGAGAACCTGGACGTCCTTGAGGCAACATGGAGGTCGGTTGTTACGTGACGTTTTTCGTTTGCCAGTAAATATGTAAGCTGATGGAATCCTCCCCTCACGCTCCTCTCCTCTCCCCTCTCGCCCCCGCGCCGCGGCAGGGGCAAACCCAAGCGCCGCCGCCGCCGAGTCGTCTCCTCCCTCCTCCCTCCCCTGCTGCAACCAAGGGCGCGGCCTAGGCAAGGGCGCGGCCGAGTCGTTCTCGAGTGAAGATGGACCCGGCGCGGGTATGGCTCCTCGATCTTGAGTATGGCGCGGTCGTCGGGCGCCATGGCGATGTCGACATCTTGCGTCTGGACGACGTGGCGGACGACGAGGGGTCCCGTCCCTCCACACGCAGATCGGCGTCTTCGGTGGCTCGGCCCTTTGGGTTGCGCTCGGGGTGGATCCAACCGCGACAAGGGCAACTGATCTAGGGTGACGTGCCGTGACCAGCGTCCTGCAATTGTTCGCGTAAGATCTAGAGGTGTTGATGATGGCCGGTGAGAGCCGGGCTCCGATGGGGCCGACGATGGCAGCACCCATTGGCGTCGTTTCCTTGATGAAGGTCTTGCCGATGTGATTCTTCAACCTCCCGTCTAGATGTTCCGAGGGAAACCTAATATCTGTTCAAGATGAGACGATGGCAGCACTTCGGTGTCCAATATCCCTCTTGGGGGCATCGTTTTGGAACACGTGATACCTGGAGTGGTCTTACCGGTGGTGCGGCGTGCCATTTTCCGCGTCGACAATAGTGACTCGACAACATGGTGTAGTGGAGTCTCAGCGTGCGAATGGACGGGGGCAGGACGGTGATGTTGTTTGGCGTCATGGTGACGTCGCCGGCTGGCCTTGCAAGGCCATGGCGTTGATCTTTGCCTGGTGATGGGTTCGAGGAAGACGGTGGTAGAGACTTCTATAGCGTGTGCATGCGGTGCGCGTTGAGGGTCTGCTAGACCGGAACTCCGGTTGTAAATAATGCGTGTAGGTGCGAGGTCAAGGCATGTGGCTCTGATCGTGACCACCCCTATCATAGTTTGTTGCTGAGTGGCTGACTTCGGTTTGATCAATGTAAGCCTTGATGAATAATTACGGATGGTTGTGTGTGCATCATTTTGATGCAGAGGTCGGCGATCCGCACCACCTTATATATCAAAAAAAATGTGTGGGATAAAAATTAGACCATTCAAACATTTACGAATGATTGTTCAGCAAATAACTCATGTTTGTTAGTGAAACTGATGGTCAAATAGGCCACATAAAATAAGGACGTCAACTAAAATAATGTTTTTGTTTTGTTCACATTCGCTGTCCTCTTGGGTTCCCCTGATCTCTATGATCCAACTTGGCAATTTCTGAAAGCTGACTTTGTAGAGATGGACTAAGCAAATAACTTATTTTCTGCTGGGTTGAGTCGTTTTTTCAAGACTACTGGCAAAAGCCAGCCTGAAGACATGTATGACAAAAGTATTGATCGTTTCCTTAGCACGTCCATGTCACCAAAGCAAGGTATCGTTACCTATGAGAATAATCTACTCAATAATTGCACATTTGATCGACTTATCTGGCACGTTAGCCGTACCCCAAGACTTATTTTGTAGGCACATGTACTAAAGATGGCTATAGAATATGGCTCACAAGATGTGTATTGTTTATGCTAGGGCGAGTTAATTACAAATAACCACAAGAACTATGGCTAGGGTTTCAAAAGGCCACCACAATACGTTACATGATTGTCTAAGAGTAAGGACGATATTCTATAGCCGATTGTTTTGCTATAAGATAGTTCTATGCATATGTTATATATAGCCCATCTAATAGCCAAAGCCAACACATATGTTCGTAGCTTTCTTAGAGGGTGGGCAAAAAACCGTAGCAGTGCCTACAAACGAGAAAAAACAAGACTTTTGGAACTTATAAATGCGCTAGATATAAAAGCAGAGACAGTCCCTTTAACAGCATCCGAGAGGGAAGCGATGAAGGAGGCTAATGAGATGGTAGCCAAACTTAGACGGGATGAGGAGTCTAAATGGGCCCAACGAGCTAAAGTTAAACACATTCAAGAAGGAGGTAATAATACGAAATATTTCCATCTTATTGCTAATGGTAAGCATAGACGCAAAAAGATTTTCCAACTCGAACAAGATGAGGGAACTATTGTTGGTCAGCAAAACATTAATAATTATATCACAACGTTCTACAAGAACTTGTTTGGGGCACCGGCCTCAAATAACTTCTCTCTTGTGGAAACCGAGATAGCGGACATTCCACAGATTTCGGCTGAGGAGAATGAGATACTATCGGCTGATTTCACGGAGAAAGAAATATTAGAGGCGATAATGATAATGGAAAAGAACAAAGCACCAGGACCAGATGGGTTCCCCGCTGAGTTTTATCAAAGGTTTTGGGATATTTTAAAACCAGATTTAATGGAACTATTTGTAAGCTTTCAAAAAGGAGAGCTACCTTTATTCCACTTAAATTATGGTAACATTATTCTCCTACCAAAAAAATAAAATGTGATTAAAATTCAGCAGTACCGTCCTATATGTCTCTTGAATGTAAGTTTCAAAATATTTACGAAAGTGGCCACAAATAGGGTTATGGGGGTAGCACATAAGGTGATTAGACCAACCCAATCAGCTTTTATGCCGGGGAGTCATATTTTAGAAGGAGTACTGATTCTTCATGAAACCATACATGAACTTCATAGGAAGAAGATGGATGGTGTCATCTTGAAAATTGATTTTGAAAAGGCGTATGATATGGTACAGTGGCCTTTTTTGCAACAAGTAATGCGAATGAAGGGCTTTAACCATAAGTGGTGCAACTGGATTGAAAATTTTGTAAGTCGAGGTAGTGTTGGTATAAAGGTAAATGATGAATTAGGGCATTATTTTCAGACCAAAAAAGGTTTAAGACAGGGTGATCCGCTATCACCTATCTTATTCAATATTGTAGCAGATATGTTGGCCATCTTAATCTCGAGAGCTAAGGCGGATGGTCAAGTTGATGGATTAATACCACACCTTGTTGATGGGGGGGTGTCCATTCTACAATATGCGGATGATACGATATTATTTATGAGTCATGACTTAGAAAAGGCTCTACATATGAAGCTCATTTTGTGTTTATTTGAACAACTATCGGGGTTGAAGATAAATTTTCACAAGAGTGAGTTGTTTTGTTTTGGGAAAGCTAAAGAGGTGGAAGATCAATACAGGAATATTTTTGGTTGTGAATCTGGTTCATTTCCTTTCAAGTATTTGGGTATCCCGATCCATTTTCGAAAGTTGAAAATTGGAGAGTGGAAAATTATTGAAGATAGATTCGAAAAGAAATTAGCAAGTTGGGTGGGAAAGTTATTGTCATATGGGGACCGGTTGATCCTTATTAATTCAGTCTTAACTAGCCTTCCAATGTTCATGTTATCCTTCTTTCAGGTACCCAAAGGGGTACGAAAGAGGATGGACTTCTTTAGATCAAGATTTTTCTGGCAAAGCGATGGACATAAAAGAAAGTATAGACTATCTAAATGGAACATCATTTGCCGACCTAAGGAACAAGGGGGGCTCGGAATTGAGGATCTCCATTCTAAAAACAAGAGTTTATTATGCAAATGGCTTTTTAAACTGTTGACCGGTGAGGGTATTTGGCATGAGTTAATGTACAATAAATACCTACACTCTAAATCGCTAACCCAGGTCACAGCTAGACCTACCGACTCCCCCTTCTGGAAGGGACTCATGAAAGTGAAAGATGATTTCTTCCAACGCGGTTCTTTTGCTGTAGGAAATGGTGAAAGCATCCGGTTTTGGGAGGACAACTGGCTAGGGAACAAGTCCCTTGCTAGTCAATATCCATCCCTATATAACATTGTTCATCATAAACAGGTCACAATGGCCTCTGTGTTGGATAATGCGCCACCTCTTAATATAAGTTTTAGGAGAGTACTAACTGGGAGACGATGGGACCGTTGGTTGCATCTTGTTAACCGGTTAATGGACATTCAGCTTTCACAGGATTCAGATAAGTTCACATGGGGTTTAACAAAATCCGGATTATTTACGGTTAAGTCTATGTATATTGACTATATGAGTGACCATACTAGATTTCTTCGTAAGCATATTTGGAAGATGAAGGTGCCACTTAAAATAAGGATTTTTATGTGGTTCCTCATGCGGAAAGAGATTTTAACGAAAGATAATCTCGCAAAACGAAAGTTAGAGGGTTCACAAAAATGTTGCTTTTGTGATCAAGATGAAACGATAGAGCATTTGTTTTTATCTTGCACACTAGCAAAGATGGTCTGGCGCATTATTTTTATGGCTTTTAATATACATCCCCCAACAAATATAAGTAACTTGTTTGGGAATTGGTTAAGAGGTGTAGATAAAAAAGATAAAGTGCAAATCCGAGTGGGAGTTTGTGCTTTACTATGGGCCATATGGAACATACGAAATGATTATATTTTTAACAATGCAAAGTCATCTTCATTTATGCAGATTATATCTCTGGCTACTCATTGGATCCGTACGTGGTCTTACCTACAGTCAATGGACAAGCAAGGCGCTCTGGATTCTGGGTGCAACCGCCTGGAATTGGTTGCACGGGATTTGTACAACCAGTCCAACTGGCGTTTTGATCTTAGGATATCATGTTGATGCAGAGCCACTTCATGTTGTCCTTATTTTTTAGATGGTTGATACACGTCTCAACCCTATGTGATCCGTGATGTACTCGTTTGTAAGACTATACTGAAATAATTTCAATAAAGGCCGCATGCATCAATCGATGCAGATGCCGGGTCGACCCTTTTCGAAAAAAAAACATATGTTGGTTATAAAATTTTACTATCTTATTAATATCTCCAATTTACACTCTCACAACTTCCCTAATACCACGTGATTCAGCTGGGTCGTATCCTATACTGCATGTTTCTCTTCTCTCGGCTACTCTCTCATCCAACTAAGTAAACAAAAAACTTAAATCCTTACAAAGCAAGCTGACTAGACTCTATTGTAAGTGTCCCATACATCATTTCGATAGAGAGGCCGGGGCTTCCCCCTTCTTCTAAAAAAAGTGCTCTAAGTCGTGCGGCACTCCGTGCTAAAGAAATGAAGATGGCCTGGTGGTCTATTGACCTAGTATGCTACAAGTAGTTTATATTATACCCCTTGCCCCCCAAGTAAATGTCCACTGCTGAGCTATTACAAGATTATAGATAAAGGTGATTGGTTCCCAGAAGTAAAACTCATCCACTTGGTTGCCAGCCTACTCAGCTTCCATTTTGTAAATTTTGCTATGATCCAACTAGCTGGAGATTTCTGAAAGCTGACTTTGTAGAGATGGACTAATTAAGCAAATGACTTAGTTTCTGCTGGTTTGAGCAATGATCATCACTATTTAAAAACGCTACTGCTGGCAAAAGCCAGCCTGAAGACAAGTATCACAAAAGGCATTGCTTGTTTCGTTAGCACGTTCCCCATGTCTCATGTCACCAAAGCAACAGGTCGTTGCCTATGAGAATAAACTACCCAATAATTGCATATATTCCATCGACTTATCTGGCGGATTAGCCGGACCAAGAGTTTCTTTGTAGGCATATGTACAAGACATGTTACCTCGGAGGTTCCAACTTCCAAATGGCTTCCAGGAGCTAGAATATATATGGCTCACAAGATGTGTATTCTTTTTGGAAGGGGGTAACATGCCCCATCCCACGGTATGAGGTTCCTTTCAATACACCGGCCGGGGAATAAGTCATGCTACACATTTCTGGTAGATCGGTAGGACTAAGCATTTGTAGTTCGTGGGTGCGAGTTGACAAGGATCATCGCTTGTTGTGCCATCGAAGAAAATCAAACTGATGTGCAATAACCTAACCAAAAAGATGCTGCTGGAGTGCGCCAACCCCTCCGCCTTGCGGAAGGATCTTCAACGTCTATGTGGCCAGGAGCTCCATCCCCCGATGTCGGCCCGACCAGTTGGCGGATCTACATGAAGCCTAGGGGGTGCGCAGGACACCGGTAAAATTTATTTTTCTTCCTATAATATTATAGATTTTCACCATGTGTGCACCCTGAAAACCAACCTTTTATCTGTTTTGAGTTGTGACACCATGTGTGCACCATGGTCCAATCTGCTCTAGCTCCGCCACTGCGCCCGACGCCGCGGTCAGAGTACGAGCATGCATGGGGACCATGGCAGGCTGAGACATTGCCCACCAGCCGCCCCCGTAGTATTAAGATGGGGACAACGAGATAGCCGAGCAATATATAATGGCGTCGGCTGCATTGTTGGACGCCACGACGCCGGCGCTACCAAGAAACGAATCAGGAACAGATCGATGTACATGATGCTGGTGCTTGAAACCTGGCTTTGCTGGGCCGGGCTTTAGGCATCACTTCAGATTTCATATTCGCCTTCTAGACTAGGTGGGCTATGGACGGGTTGTGCTCTCAATTAGCTAGGGGTGGACCCAGGATTTAACCATAGGGGGACCGAACGAGACATTCACCGTAGAAGCAAAAAATGACTCATTATCTTGATAATATTTTGATCAAAAGTTTGCATATAAACTGGGTAAGGATTGAAACCATTATATATGTTACTAGGCATTTTGGCGCGGCAACACACCACCCCGTGTGGCCGCTAGTTGTATTTATTTTCATAAATACAGTTAGTGATAGTCAAATTGTTATTAACAGGGGGACATTAGCGGGTAAATCATGGAGTTATCTTGTTGTTGGTAGTCAAATAAGCTATATGCAAATTATGATGATTTAAGAGAACCTGCAACTTTATTGCCTTGCTTTAGGAAAGCATCAAATCCAAGTTATTACAACGCTTGGAAAACCAAGTAGTTAAAGGGAACAAAACACAAAAGAACCAGGCTTTCTAGGGCAGCCACTAACGGGGAACAAACACACCCACGCAGGGGTGACTCAATCCCAGGTCAAGAAGACTACCACCATCTATTTTTTTAGAAAAGGAGGGCACTCCTCCAACCGGTTTTATTAATAGAGAAAACAGGAACCACCAAGTTTTACAAAGAGATACATCAAGCAGCCAGAACCACCATACAAGCGATAGCGCTACTCCTACAAACTTGATGAAGAGGGTGCACCTGATAGGAGCCAAGCGCTCTAACCTCACACACCAACCCACATCATCTAAAACCGGAGGCTCCAACCAAGCTGCCCAATGGCTAACCAAGGGCACAAACCGGTAAGCAGACACAGGACATACGCCAATGCACACGTGGATACTCCGCCGCTGCCGTCTTCCATGATTTTTGTAAAAGCATAAAGTATTAAGGTAAAAAAGAAACTAATCAACCAATGCCACTACGCGGGTTAACCACCAACTGCAAGTTTTCACATCTTCAGGCTCTCCACCATCTGGTCCCAGCTTCCTTTAAACTTTGCTGGCAACATGCATGTCCACTGGTTCAGCAAAGAAGACACGACGTAGAGATTAGTGAGTGGAGATGAAACAATCTTGTTGTTGAACACAAAGTCATTACGCGCCAACCAAATGGCCTAGGCTGCCGCTCCAAAAACTGCTCACCCAACAAAATTAGATTTTTTTTCCTGTATCTTTCATAGCAACGTCGATGAAATCATCAAAGGGAAACAGAGGGGTGATCCCAGCCAAAAGTTTCTTTTATGGACAACCAAATAATATGGGAAGTGGGGAAATTAAAATAAAATTGAAGTGAGAAACAATTTCCATTTCACCAAAAACAAAGGCAGCTATATCATCAATACATGCTCAACTCAGTACCCGTTAAGTGCACGAAATTTTTGATGTGGACATTGCATACACCTGGACGTTTTACAAGAAAAATACATCAACATTATTTTTTTGACGTGAACCTTTTTTAACCGTGAACATGTTTCGAACATATATACATTTTTCAGACATGCCAACATTTGCAAAAAAAATACAAACTTTTGTTTTGAATCATGAATATTATTTTAGGACCTGTTAAGCGCACGATTTTTTATACCCACGAACCCATTACGGACTAGTGGATATTTTTAAGAAGTACAACGTCTTAATAGTTATACTGTGACAAAAATATGTATCTCAATATTTTCACTCTCAAAATTGATATTTTTTGTAATTATTACAGTTCATAATCTTGAAATTTTGTCCATTTATATTTTTCCCTATGACCACAATGTTGAAATTTTGACTAAAATGACAAGTCCCATTCACCTATTTCAGTCATTTCTATATATCCTAGACCCGAACCATCCGTACCTTCTTATAAGGGTCTTAAGTTTAGACTCACATTGCTAGTTTAGGCATCATTTGTACCTTCTTATAAGGGTCTCTTCTACCACTTATATGATAATGAGAACACATGCATTGCTTCTCCACCGCCTTCTTCGTCTCGTCACTACATGTGTGTGTGGTGTTTCGTGGCGAAGCTGAAATGTTTCGAGCTAGTTAAAGACAGAATCAGAAGCTCACGTACTTGTGGAGGAAGAACCTAACAATCGAGTTTGTATGTTTGTCCTAGGTTTTATACTATTTGCCTCCTCCGTTTGTGCCTATCAAATATGACACTACTCCTCATTCTACAACATTATGTCGTTGCTCTCAAATCTCCCCCGTCGTGTATTTTGGCGTGCTCCGTGCAACGGGACAGTGGGTTACGTGATTTTGAGTAGAGCTCTTGTGCGACTACTTACTTCTTCTCCAACGACGCCAAAGACGACTTCCCACGTCGACAACCTCTTCGACCATATAGCTAATGACAAAACTGGAAACGGGTCTTCTTTCAATACCCCATAGGTGATCTTTCAGTTGTTCGAGATCATTGTTTAAAAACTACTTCTAGCAATCTATTTAGACTTGTTGAGTGCATATTGTTTGTTAGATTTTATGACTTGCTTGATTTTTATTATGTTAGCCATGTTTTAACTATTTTTAATATGAACTAAGTAAATGCGGCAAAGCGCTCATATTTTCAACACAGAAGATTATTTAACTTTGTTGTTGCTGACTAAGAAGAGATAAACATTGTGAGTTCACTCTGTGCATCTTTCATTATTTCTAATTAGACATTAATAAACAACCATATATTTGTATAGGTGATAACCTTTTCATTTTCTCAATTTGGCCTGCAATATCCAATCATCACTCGTGCAGACTAGAAGAACCATTTCATATTTGCTAAAAAATGGTACCCAAATGATGGTAAAATAAGATGAGGAACTATTGAAGCCACGACAATCCATGGTACTATGGTAGGTCAAGACAGACAGACAAAATAGAGTAGGCCGGAATGAGGGATGACAGACTTTGTCTCCTCGCAAGGATATTATATGTTCAAGCAGTTATGACTTATCAGGAGGGAAGGAGATAGAGAGAGTTAGTATTTGTTGATATATATAAGCGAAAACCACATTTCTAATGTTTGAAAAAGACGTATTAATTGAATTAATTATTTTATCCTTGTGTGTATGCATATTTCTATTCCGTAACAATGTACGTGTATTTTAATTATTTTTTAGCGGCGTCATTAAAAGTAACTGTTGTTTTCCGGGTCTTCTTTCACCTTGCAGGAAGATTGTGATGCATTAAAGATTCAACTAATATAATATAAGAAAAAATATAGCCCCAAACCCTTGTTAAGTAGTTACTTGTTCAAGATGAATTGTTCTTTATATAAATCACAAGGTGCTATTACACGTCTTGTCTCGTCAGCCAATTGATGATCCTGACATAAATATTTAGATAATATGATGATCATTGCAGTGTCAAGAACTAATAGTCACGAGTCCAGTGGCAACAGGCACTCTAGTACCCTAATAAGAAATGAAAATATCGCCCGGTCTTCTATTTACCTAGTGTTGTATGTTACAAGTTGACTCTATTATACTCCCTCTGTCCATATTATCCAAATTTGCATGTATCTAGACACGGGGACGGAGGCAAGGGGGGACGAGCAGGTGGTACGCCCCCCTGTGCTCAAGTTTTTCTTGATAATATTAGCTATGATTGCTCCATGTTTATGCTAGCGTAGCTAGTTTTGCCCCCCTCCCTCATCGCCACCCTCAAGATCATTTCCTGGTTACGTCCCTGTCTTGATTTAGTGTGTAGATACATGCAAGTTTAGGTAAAGTTAAGATAATTTTTTATGGGCGGAGGGAGTACGAATGTTTGGTGTTGAGCTATTGCAAGATTAGGTACCGATGATTTGTTCACAGAACTAAAACTCATCCACTTGGTTGCCAGCCTACTCACGTTGGCTTCCATTTTGTAAAATAATTTTGGTATGATTAGTCTTGCAAAGCTCACGAACAAATACTGGTACGAGAAATAAAGCAATGTTAGTGGTAGACATGCTACAAGGAACGGCCATGACTATGCAAAAGTGTTATCCACGTCTGATATAAAAGGAAGTGTTAAAGTATGTTATATCCTCACCTTCCCATCAAATCTGTTTTTTTGTTAAGTACTCCCTCCGTTCCTTGATATAAGGTGTATAGGTTTTGAAAAAAATCCAAAATATAAGGTGTATTTGCTATTTATGTATAATTTGACCCACCAAAAAATGAGATCTAGTCTCAAAAGATCGATCTAACGGATTCTATTTATTTTATACCAATTAAGAACTCGTCTCTTGCCATTTTTTCCAAAAAAGAATTTAGTACACTATGTACAAAATAACTTGTCTTAATATTCGTGCAGAAAACTTATACACACTACATTCAGGAATGGAGGGAGTATATTATATCTACACTTCCCTCAAATAAGACTTTTGGGCCGGATACTTAGTTGATAAGAATATCTAACAAAATCGGGCGTGATGCCAGATGCAAGTTCGGAGACGCTCCAACAATAACAGATGTTCACGGCTTAACTGAGATCATACTATATCCACCATACAATTTCATGGTTTCGCACATGGCATTAATTGCCCAAACAATTTGGTTGCAAAAGAAACTCTCTTCTTCATTCACACTCACCATTAATTGAATGTGTCGGCCATGTCTGCAACGCCGTCGAAATCCAAACTCGCCACAGCATCTCCGACGCCGTCAAAATCCAGACTCCCCACAGCATCTCCGACGCCGTCAAAATCCAGGTTCACCACCTTGAGTGCGACACGGGCGATCTTAAGGGAGGTGCTGGCAGCTTTCCAGAAATCGACTCCCTCCTTCTTCCTAGAATTAGTAAAGCTCCCGGCGGCCAGCAGCACGCCGGGCCTTATCGGCGCGCTGGCCACCCAGTCTTGATAACCGGTGAGCCTGTTGTTGGTGTCGACGAGGCACCGCACATGCAGGTAGCAGGTGCCAGAGCGGTAGGACAAGGAGGAGGACGAGTTCTTGTTGCATAGGCCGCACATACCAGACGAGTGGTAACCGAGGTCGAAGGCGCAGCCGTCCTGCACAACGCGCCTCGGCAGGAAGGCGCAACAGGGGTGGAGGCGGCAGTCGTGGTCGCGGTTGTAGTACCTGTAGCCGACAGTCTCGCGTCCGCACGCGCCGCAGAACATCTGGTGGTGGCCGGAGCCGGAGGCATACAAGACGAAGTCGCCGGCGTAGTTGACGTGCTTTAGGGTGAGCGGTGCGGTGGCGCAGACTGGGTGGACGTCGAAGTCGCATGGCTCACACCGGTAGTGCTCCGTCCCTTTTCCGTACTGCTTGCACACATCGCAGTTGAACTGATGTGTGTTCACCAGGCTTAGCTTGTGCTCCGGGTGCATCACGTGACTCACCATTGACGGCAGCGCCCCAGATGTAAAGAGATGATCGCCTCCCTCCTCCTCCTCCTCCTTCTCCTTCCTAGTGAAGCTCCCCTGCAGGATGCCCGGCCTGATGGGCGCGGTCGCCACCCAGTTTTCGTAGCCGGTCAACCTGTTGTTGGTTTCGACGAGACAACACACGTGAAGGAACACCTCCTCGCCGTCATCGTAGCGGGTGCGGTAGGACAAGGACGACTTGGAGTTCTTCCTGCACATGCCGCACACGGCAGACGGGTAGCAGTCGAGATCGAAGGCGCGGCCGTCCTGGACGACGCGCCTCGGTAGAAAGGCGCAGCAGGGATGGAGGCGACACTCCTCTTGGCGGTTGTAGTACCTGTACCCGAGAACCTCCAGTCCGCACAAGCCGCAGCAGTACGTCGTCTGAGGGTGGCCGGATCCGGAGTCCGGCGCGGCATACAGGACGAAGTCGCCGGCGGCGTAGTTGACGTGCTTGAGGGTGGGCGGCGCGTTGGCGCAGTCTGCGTGGGCGTCGAAGTTGCATGGCTCGCACCGGTAGTGCTCTGTCCCTTCTCCGTGCCGCTTGCACACGTCGCAGCTGAAGCACGAACTTGGTATGTTCACCAGCCTCAGCTTGTGCTCCGGGTGCAATTCGTGATTCACCGTCGCCGGCCGCGCCCCAGCTGAGATGGTCATTGATGCTCCTCAATCTCTTTAATTTGGCAACCTACATGCAGGTTAATTAGATCATTAGCTAGCTCCATTTTTTTAGGCATGCATGTCAACGGCAGAGAAAATCCACGGCAACAAATAGGCAAATCACGAATTATTCAGGAAGATCCAACTATCCAAAATCTAGTTATATATTATGTGCTGGAATGATATATATAGGTAATTAAGTACTACAGTATGTGATTAGATTGTTGTGGCTATCTGAAATCCCATACCGAAAGTATCCAATAACGAAAAACACACAGATCTGACCGATGGAGATGAGTGAAGTATTCACCTTGGCCGGACGGGGGGATTCTTCCTATCCCAACGAAGATTTGTGCGGGCGAGAAACAGAACTGCTCCCTTATATAGTGAGAACGAGAGAGGTGATTATTGAAGAGGCAACGAAGAAAACTTCTTTTGTGAGAATATATAGATGCTCTCCGTAGCTGTAGATTACTCCGGGCCTGCCAAGGAAAACTTATGCGCTGACTTGATCTGTATTTGAAAGATTCTAAGTGGAATAGAAAGATTCCTTAGCCAACTGGCATAGGGGTGAAAACGGAGCGGATACAGTCGAATAGTAGTGAAACCATGTCCGTAATCATATATTTTTCGGATACGGAGTCGGAGCGGATAGTGTGCGGATACGAATACGGAATCGGATCATGTCGGTTACGAAAATGGATCGAATACGGGGCGAATATGGTTCGGTTGCGGATTAACATTTTGTCGGATGTCGTACTGAATATTGAACTAACATATCTCAAATACTATCAACCAACTTACTCTGAATTAAATTTATATATTGTGACAAAGAATGTTCTAATAACTCATACTTATCTTTCTAAGTGGCTACTTAAGTTTTACATATAATGGCCTAAGGCGACTCCAACAAATGTGATTCACAAATATGGTAGTGCCTGTGACGCCCTAAAATCGGTACTATGTAGATTTAAGCGTTCCCGCCGAAATCCGCATAATAACGATTTTAGGTCGCCCACCAGACATAATGTGCACGCCGAAACATGCGCATTATGTGAGTGGAATTGTGATAACATTACAACAGCTCCGATACATCCACAAATACAACAGAAATATAAATACAACAACGACTCGAACGAGTCAAGATACAAATGTTACAATACAAAGATTCAAAATGACAGCGGAAGCAAAAATGGTATCCGACTACGGATAAGATGCAAATTGGACTAAGAGTTCTGAAGATAAGCAATGGCGCCATATCCCTGCCCAGCCAAGCCGGAGGGATTCCCAAGCTAACGTCGTCTGACTTCAAACCTGTTGACTGCACATAAAGCACATCCCAAAAGAGGGTCAGGGCACTCCCTGGCAAGCAAAACCGACTTGCCTACTTTCTATACCATCTCCCAAAATATAGGGGAGGTGGACATAGCGGCAGCAGCACTAGCAACCTAGAGAGACACGCTATAACTTCCGTCTAATCAGAGAGGGATAAGAGAGCGCATAAGGTAACCAACTACTACTAACATCAAACATAACTCATTCTCGAATTAACCCCCTCAACCAAGTATGAGGAAGCAATTCGGGAAACTCACACGTTGAACAGTTTTAGTTACCATTTATTGTGAAAGTAATTCTATATTACTAGTCAGGTTAATTAGCAATTATTAGGTGTAAGTTGTCTAGATCTTGTTAGCCAGCATCATCACCAAGTCGTCCATAACCGTGGACACGGCTCATCGATAAGATTATACCCTGCAGGGGTGCACTACTGGACCCATACTCGCATGATCAACCCAGTCAAAAACATTAGGGTCTTTCAACCCAACTCTTTTCCTTCACCGCAACAAGTCCAGGAGCCACGGGAGCTATGCTGATCCCGGCCAAAAGGGTGCGGACTCCCGCAGGACACACCCCTCCGCACCAACAGGCCGCTCCCTATATGCATGTAACAAGGCACACCGCCAAAGTAAAAATACTACACTAGTATTGATGCATATGAGACAAATGGAAAACCCGAACTAGGTGCAGCTCCCGGACAAGTCGAAGTTCCAGTCAAAGTCGAGGGGGGCTCCATTGGGCCTCCCACAAATGGTTAGTGCGCTCAAAATTGGATCCGAGGACAAAATCTCAGTTCCTAGGTCGACACTGAGCAGAACAAAGCACCTCGCAAGGCCTTCCGCCTGGTGCCTTATCTTTTAATTATAATACCCCAATATAAGACAACATTTTATTAAGGTAGAAATAATCTATCATACTAAGCAGGTGAAACATAAGACCAATAGACGACTCGCACAAACAACTCTAAGCATGCGCTACGACTCGCAAGGCTAACAGATAAACATACAACAGGTGATGGGATGTGGGGATAAAGCTATATAGGCGGCAGGAAAAACATGTGATGGGATCGCAATAAAGAATCGTAAACTAGGGTAGCAGAGATCAACGGCGGGAATGAAAGACAATGTATAGGTAAACAAGCAAACTTTGCTTGCCTGGAATCCCGCATGGAAGCAGATCTTGTCGTTGCTCAGACATCTCAACGTCTTATCCACGAAGAAGCAACAAACACTGGGAGCGTAAAAGATGCATTTTACAACTAAGGCAAAAGATACAGCATGATCATATGAGAATGATGCATGGCATGGCAAGATGCAACACAATGCAGGTAATCCAAATTAAGCGGGAAAGCAACCCCGGCAATTAATATTTAGGTGCAAGTTATTTATTTACCAGCAATATTAAATGTTGGTTAGCATGGCAACACATGGCATGGGTGATCTAATTAAATTAAATGGAATAGGGCATTATATATTTATTACCCCACACATTCCATAATTATTATTTAGGTGAATTGCTACACCCGCAAAGCCAAGAGATGCAACACATGCAAGTATGATGTGATATGCACAAGATAGATGACATTTAATAAAATAGGTATAGGGTTAGGGTTTGGGGCCGTACGTCGGATCGGGTGAACTAGGGTTCGAAACCGACGTCTTCGGTCCATAGAGGAAGTAGTCGTCGCGGAACCGGGGCATCGTCGTTTGTCGGTGTCGTGGAAGTGGTCGGGGTAGTACGTCCGGGTGGTTGTTGTTCGGAGCACCGGGATCGGGGTCGGTGGCGCACTTGTCGTATCCGGTCTCCGGGGCCACTACAACGGTCAAGTCACGCATGAAGGCGTGCAACACAAGCGGTCACGGACACGAAGGAGCACGGCAACAGACACCGGAAAGAGCACGGGGCAGCACCTCGAACGGTGGACAAACACGGACAACAATTGTGACGCCGGGGTTTTTACGGACATTGTGTCGAACACCCGGCGTGCGGAGGAAGCGGGGACGCCACCGGGCGGAGAAAACGGCGAATGGAAGGCGGTCAGCGCAGATGCGAGCACGCGCACGGCGGCGGCGAGCGGCGCGGGCGGAGGCGCGCGGCACGGCGACGTGGGACGCGGCGCGGAGGCGTGCGGGGCGGCGGCGACGCGGCTGCGCGGGAGGCGGAGGAGGCCGGGGCAGGGGAGTCGGGGCCGCGGCGCGCGCAAGAAGCTTGGGCGGTTGCGGGTGGCGGCCATGGCGCGGCGTGGGGCGGCGGAGGCCAGGGCAGGGGCGCGCGGCGCGGCGCGGACGGCAGCCGGCGCTGGGGAGGCGGCTCGGGGCGCGCGGCCGGAGGAAGGAGGAGCAGGGGTGCACGGGAGAAGAAGTTGCGGCAGGCGGCGCGAGCGAAGCTGGGGAGGCGGTGGCGCGTGGCGGCCTGGGGCGACGGCCGGCGGGAGGAGCACGGGGGCGCGCGGCCGGCGGTTGCGGTGGCGGCGGGCGCGGCGTGGCGCGGGCGGCGGGCCGGAGGCGGCGGCGGCCATGGCGCAGGCGGCAGGGCGCTGGGGAGCGGCGGCGCGGGAGGCCGGTGAGCAGGGGATCGGGAGGAAGCGCATGACGCTGGCTCGGGAGCGATGCGGGCGGTTGGTGCGGGAGGAGGAAGGAGAAGGAGAGAAAAGAAAAGAGAAAAAAAAAGAAAAGGAAAAGAGGGGGGGAAAGAAAAGAAGGGGGGTGGAAGGACTATTGCAAAAATTTCAGAAAAAGGAGGAGGGTGGCTGGAAAATTCCAGGGGGGTGGGAAAGAAGTTTCCAGGGGGAAACCCTAGGGTTTGCTTAGGTGGGCTTGGGCTTTTATTTTTCTCCCTTTAAACTTTTCTGTTTTATATTTTTTAAACAAAAACGAGAAGGAATTTGAATACGAAACCTTTACAAAATATTTTTAGTTTTGCATAGACAATTTAATAAACTAGTTTTTAACATTTGTAAAAGATTTGAAAACAACACATTTTTAATTAATTCAAAATGCATTTGAATTTAATTGTGGAAAATAAATTTAAATGCAACCAATTAAATTAATGCGATGCAATGTGATGCCATGTCGATGCAAAAAAGAAAACTCACAAAACAAAAAGGGGATAAATCCCGAGGCGTTACAGTGCCTTGACAAGATTTGGGCGGAGTTATATATGTACATAACTTTCATCTTGCCTAAAACTCGTTCACGTGAGGTTCGAGATATTAGTTGCCGGATATTTCACCTGATAATCGTCGGATATAACCGTGAGATATGGTATATCTTTGAATACGGACGGATATTAGTAAAACCGCATCATTTTCCGTATCCGTATACTGCTATCCGTATCCGTGACCGTATCCGTCAACTATCCGACTGAATCCGTATTTACCTTCCGTGTGCCTCCGGTCGGTCGGTCGGAAATAATCCGTACCGTTTTCACCCCTAGACTGGCATTTAGTTTGCATGAAAAATGAGCTTCATGAAACACAAAACCCAAACTTTTTAACCTGTGGAGGAGGTTCATGCAATTCGTATAGAAAAGAGAGAATTACTTCAGAAATATAGAGAAGACCGGAACTAATATAACACATAGCCGTGTTTAATAGAAAAACTGGGCCAAAAGATGAACGGAATAGTATATGAATCGCCCATACGATGTTACCCACTAGATGCAACCTACACACAACTCTAGCTCCACGGGCACCACCACAACATTTTTTTACCGTAACTGCGGCGGGTGAAAAGCAGCTTTGAACTATTTATTTCCTTTTAAATCAAAGGGTTGCGAACATTACAAGAGAGCATTAGATCGAGGGAAGTGTCTATGGCGGTTCAAAAGGAAATGCGCCATTTTTTTAGAGTTTGGACTACGGGGACAGAGATAGATCTGTGCGCCCAAAGGCGCACGTCGTCGATACATCGGGCATGGATGAGGCCAAGAGGCTCATCATTCCCGTGGAATATCTTCGCGATTGTTGGGGGATCATAACCCGGTCGGCCCACCGACATAAAAGATAAGCCGACCTGTCAAGAGTCTGGGCCGGATCAAGCATGAAGATATGGTCCAGGTCTCACGTAAGCCGCTGCGCAACGTGTGCCTTGGCCTGCAAGCTAAAGAAAGGATACAAAAGGCTGGAGACCAAGTACAAGACGGAGTCCTGATAAGAAAGGCGGATACTTAGAGGACTTAGAGTAGAGTCCGGGTACGATTGTAACTCAGAACCCGGCTTGTACCTCCAGCGAGACCCGCCACCTATCTAAGTGGGTCTCCTAGTTCCTAGAGAGATAAGCTTTACCAGAACCCTAGTACCACCATTGTAATCTCGAGACCCGGAAGTTAAGGCGCTGAGTCCTCGAAACCCATATCAATAAAGTAAAAGCAGGAAGTAGGTATTTACCTCAAGACGAGGGGCTGGACTTGGGTAAATCCTTGTTTCCCCACGTCGGCTAGACAAGCTCCCGATGTCAGAATTTGTCACGTCCCAATACTCAAGTTTCCACCCGGAAACATCTGTCGTGGCAATCCCACGACATCGATGTTCCAAGCGATTGCGATGCGGACGGTAGATTCCGCATAGGTTCCGCTACATCGGTTCCATAGGTCGCGGACCGAAGTGATGGAGCTTGAGCAATGGGTAGAAGGACGCGCAAACCTTGCGGGCTTTGGGGCACCCAACCAGGAGATGGTTGACGAGCAGACTGGGCAGTCCGGAGATGCCCCAAGGCCATGCCGGATTCTTCTTTCATTTTTCGGCACGCGGTGCCATCTCAACAACCAGTTCAATATCCTGCAATTGAGAGGAGCAACGTTTCGCTAACATACACTACTTGGTAACAAAACAACACAATATCAAAACACCGCATGCTCAATCATCCACGGCGCTATCTACCTAGACATCATCTCGTACACCTCCGATGTTACACCAAATCCGAGGAATTCGCTTCCACGTACCAGAAAGAATTATACCGCCAAGGCGACACATCCAAGAAGATACGATGTGTCCGTCACCATTGTCACTCTATTGGATCTTAGGTGTAAACCCCAAGATCTTAGTAGGATCGGCTTGGTTGATTGGGATCAAAACTCAATAATGATGCAATCAAGACGCCCAAAAGCGTCGTGGTTGTCAGCACCGACCAAATCTGAGCAAGCTTTTGGACGAGAGCAAACCAGCCACAACGAGAGGTAAAATGTTTGTATAACACAAACATCATATTGTTGAGAACACCATCGCGTAGGGGATGTTCTAAACATGCAGATTGTTAACCCAAAAAAGATGCCTAAATGCATAACCTAAGTCCATGTGAAAATTAATTTCCAATGAGGAGAGAGGAGAAGTGGAGGAGAGGAGGAGGAAATGAGAGGATAAGTGGAGGAGAGGAGGAGGAGGAAATGAGAGGAGAAGTGGAGTAGAGGAGGCGGAAATGAGAGGGGAAGTGGGGGAGAGAAGGAGGATAAAAGAGAAGGGGCGCCGGATTCAAATTTCAAATTCTGCCAACATTTCTGTGGCGCACCACAGGTGCGCCACAAAAAAAAATTTGCTGAAAGAAAGCTTATTTTTTAAATAATTTTTTCCCATTTCGAATTTAGAGCAGTTGAGAAAAGTTCATTGAGTAAACCTGGTGAAATCACCCTCGGATTTTTCTCTACTTTATTTTAAGGTATTAAACACATCTTTCAACGTCGTATGCAAAAGTTTTTACCGTTTTGAGTTTATAGAGTGATTTTACATAAAGGTCAAAACTCATATTTCAAATTTTCTATACCAACTAGACACTAAAACCTAACTACATCTCAAAGGATGAAATTTATTGAACATTTTATCATTTTCTTCACTTTTTTAAAAACTGAAAAGGCGATCCATCGGGGAGTGTGGATATGAAAGCAGAAACTTCTGTGGCGCATGGGGTACCATGCGCCACCGAAAGTCCCATTTCTGTGACGCATGTGACCTGATGTGTCACAGACGTAGGTCTTTTTTGTGGCGTATGGGGTTCCATGCGACTTAGAAAGCTCCAATTATGTGGCGCACCCACCACTATGCGCCACAAAATAAGCTCAGAAGGTTGAGAACCAATTATTGGTGGCATACCGCCATATTTCTGTGGCGCATCCCACACCATGCGCCATAGAAAGTCACATTTTTGTGGTGCATCTGTCCCCTGCCTCACAGAAAAATCACATTTCTGTGGCGCATTGATACGTCTTCAACGTATCTATAATTTCTTATGTTCCATGCTTATATTATACCAATTATTACATGTTTTATATGCATTTTATATGGTTTTATGCATTTTCTGCGACTAACCTATTAACAAGATGCCATAGTGTTAGTATCATGTTTTGTATTGTTTTTGTTTCAGAAAACCACTTAAGGAAATATTCTCGGAAGTACATGATTTCTTTTCCAAAGCTCCTATTTTTCCTGACATGTTTCAGAAGTCCGAAGGAGAAACAAAAACGGGGACCGAGGCGGCCCTACCATGCCCAGGCGCGGCAGCCACCCTGGCCGCGTGAGCAGGTGGTGAGGGGCCCTCCACCGCCTTCGTCCTTTTGCCTGCATATACCCCCCCCCCCCCCCGAAAACCTAAGATACAAAAGAAGAAAATATTTCCTCCACGTAGTCCAGAGCCGCCGCCTTCGTCAACCCGAGTTCGGGAGAGACTAGAAGCTCTCCCCGGCACCCTGTCGGGAGGAGGAATCATCACCGGAGGGCTCTATATCACCATGCCCGCCTCCTACTGATTCGTGAGTAGTTCATCATTGAAATATGGGTCCATAGCATTAGCTAGATGGTTGTCTTCTCCTCTTGTGCTATCACGTTTAGATCTTGTGAGTTGTCTATCATGATCAAGATCATCGTTATGTAATACTTCATGTTTTGTTTGCTAGGATCCGATAAATATTGAGTACTATGTCATTTGGTTCATAATATATCACGTGTGTCATTTATGATTTTGCATGCTCTCCGTTACTAGTAGATGTTCTGTCCAAGTAGATGGTTGTGACTCCAAGAGGGGGTATTTATGCTGAGTGTAGATTTGTTGTCACCGGCTATACCACCCCTCTCGCTGCCGTTAGATTGGGTCATCAAGATTCGTTCATGCATGTCAGCAATGTCCTAGTGGCACTGAAACTGCGCGAATGCATGTAATTAGCTAGCTTGCTATCCCTAAATCTCCGTCGAGACAGTGCGATTGAATTCAGCAGGCAGTGGCGTCGTCACTGTCCTGTGTCAGATGTCTAACTTGCTCCCTTGAATAAATTGTTGTAAAGTATCAGCTATGATGAAACATGTCAGCCATCTGACAGGTAGGTCGGGCAGCGACTAAACATAATCTTTTTGGACATGCATGCTTCGTGAGTGTCCAAATGACCAAATGTGAATAGCCAGATTATCAGATCCATGCACGAGCTCATGCCCTTGGCACACTTCGCATGGCCTTGAATAATGAATAAATTTTGATGCTACTAATGCCGTCAACGTTTCTTTTTGTTTCTTGTATGAAGCATCAAGCATGGCATCAACATTGAATGGTTAAACATGTTGATGAACCAAAAAGACTACGCTCACTAGTCGCCGGTAGAAAGAAACGGATGTGTCATGTGTGCATGGCTGCATGCCTAATTGACAAGCAAAGAGCAAAGAGTTCCTCCCACTGACAACATCATAAATGCAAACTTAATCGAGAGTAGGGAGCATGCGGAAATTATTTTGGTTGGTGGTGCTTTTTGTGTCCCTACACATTAACTGAGAAATAGACTAGTCAAAACGAGCTCCTCTCACGGACAACGTCCTGTCATTTTTTCAGACGAAACAGTTGATCTACAAAACTGTCAGGAGATTAGCAAGTGCCCTCAACAGCGATGTGTGAATCTTGATGCTTCAGCGGACGAAGGCGGAGGGGTGGTATAGCCCACCGGTGGCACCAACATATTTTGTATTTATGCTCGATAGTAGGTTCATGTCTCTATTTAATCTGGGGTGGTGACATCTAGCTATAAGTTTGTAGATGTACTGTTGCTAGTAGGGATAAAACGGTAGTAGTTTGTCTAAGGATGATGTTACTCACTTTACACAGTGCTTAAGGCGATAATTTGTTGCATGCAACTTAATACTGAAAGGGGTGCGGACGCTAACCGGAAGGTGGATTATTAGTCATAGATACGGTTGGAACGGTCTATGCATATTGTTGTAATGTCCAAATAAATCTCACACTAGACATCATAACGTTGGTATATGCATTGTTGTGCACTTTTGTATTATATCAATTGCCCAGCTATAATTTGTTTACCCGCATGAATGTTATTATTATTTATGGAGAGACACCACTAGTGAACTGTGTACCCGGTCCTTCTCTTTAATCTGATAAACCACCTACTACAAACTTGTTACTTTCATTCTCTGCAAACAAACATCTTTCTTCCACATATACGTTTAATTCTTTGTTATAACAAGCCGGTGAGATTGACACCCTCACCGTTAAGTTGGGGCAAAGTATCTTAATTATGTTGTGTGCAGGCTCCTCATCAACTCAGCCTCCCCTACGGCACAAGCTAATTTCTGGCGCCGTTGACACCCCGAAGAAACTCTCATCTCCTACTAGTTCGATAATCTTGATTTCCTATTTGAGAGAAATCTGTTTATGCACTACTTCATTTCTTCCTCTTGGGGTTTCCCAACACACCACCATGTGCATCACGCATGCAAAAAAATGCGACACAAAAATGTTTTTCTGTGATGCATGTTTTTTGGTGCGCCACAAAAAGGTTCCACCTATAAGCCTTTTCCTACTAGTGTAACTAGGGTTCACCCACCTAGATATGAGTTGCAACTAAAAAAGTTTAGTTGCTCAACTGGAAACGTGAGAATTAACTTTTAATTCTCACTCGAGTGAGACCTAGTCATTCCCCTCTAATAAACTTCAACGTTCCCAACTCTGCATTGTGCAGATTTTGTAGGTACCAGTTTTTCAGAACGCGAATGCATGTCAATCAGAAACTAACATATGGATACCTATAATAGAGTGCACAATTATTATGCAAGAAATAACAAGCGTAATTCTTGGAACGGGAATCGCTCGTCCAAGTAGGAGTAGAAAAAATGGAGAGAAATCCCATGATTTCGTGAGCTTTCCATATTGCAGCCAACCTGCCATGCATGCAATGCAAGGACGTGACAGATAAATAGAAAGCCATCCATGATCCATGCTAATCAACAAAACCCATCGGCGATCTTCTTCGTTTGCTTGCAGGCGCCGACTGGAGATCGATGCATCCATCGGCGATGATGCAGCACGGGCCCGAGGGACCTGCTTCTCGGTGGTGGCCATCGCGGTACCACCACCGGGACGACGACCCCCCGTCGCCGACGCCGCCGCCCCCCAACGGCTCCGCGTCGGTGACCCTCATCCTCCGCCTCTGCGCCGTCATGCTCGCCCTCTCCTCCGCCACCGTCATGGCCGCCTCCAGCGAGTGCACCCCTCGCTCCGGTGACACCGTCGTCACCTTCACCTACACCCGCTTCCGTGCCTTCGTTCTCCTCGTCGGGTGCAGCATCACGGCTGCAATCCTCGAGGCCGCGGCCGTCTACCTGCAGCTCAGCATCTCCGTGGCCGCCGCCACCCCTCCAGCGGACGACGACAAGACGACGGTGACGGAGCTGGAGGAGGAGGAGGAGGAGGAGGATGCCGGGCCCAGCGCCGCCGACATCACGCTCGTCCTGGTGGACCTGCTCGTGCCGGCGCTGCTCTACTCTGCAATGGCGGCCACGTACACGGCCTCCGAGATCTACGGCGACCAGATCGGCGCCTGCGCGCGCTTCGCCGGCCAGGTGGTGCAGGCCAAGATCCTCTCGCTCGCCGCCTGCGCCGCCGTCACGCTCGCCGGGGCCGCCAAGGGCGTGCCGCTCCCCTTCAACGTGCCGCCCGTCCTATAGCCTAATGAACTCATCTCCATGCACGCATGCCACGTTACATTTGGTAAACAAGTTTTTATTTGGTGCTTTATTATTTAGTTACTATTAAAAGTTGCAACTGGTGTGTTCTTATTTAGTACTCAAGGTATTATCGAGCTCTCTTAGCACAAAATTAAAGATTGTTCGAGGTATGTGACTATCAAATCATTTGGGACTGTCTAAAAAAGTGTAATCTTGTCGTGCTTCTTGACACTCTTATTTCTCAAATTTTTGTCATCCATTGAAAGGGCAAGTGTGAAAAAAGGCATCTTATTTATCAGGAAAGCATGTGAATGATGCTCAATCTTAGTGAATCTACTCACTCGAGACAACATGAATTAGGATAGTGAATTACTCGCTCCATCTATTAAAAAATATATCACAAGTTTATCAAAACTTATATATGCCTACACACTAAAGCATGTATACATACAAGTTTAGACAAACTTATGACATTCTTGTATTGAGGGAGGAAGTACATAAATGGATTGTCGGTCACATTGTAATCATCAAATGCTATGCTGACCTGGATCATCCTGCTTGTACACACAAAATATATATATATATATATATAGGTTAAATCATCAAATGCTATGCTGACCTGGATCATCCTATATATATTCAGCACCCAGGGTTGCACCAGAGGGTTTTTTACATTACATTTAATATTTATATTTGGCATACGAATAATTACATTTATATTGATTAAATTAAAAAATGATTTACGAAATGTATTTTATGAGTCATATCGCATAAAAAGGTGTACTTTATGTCATATCCTTTTATTTATTTTTGACAACCGGAGAAAGACAAGAATTACGTGATGTAAAAACCCAATGGATCGATGGTGCATTAACCCCGTAGAGATTGATTTTGTGAGGTGCTAAATATCGCACACGGCTTGCGTAACGCGCCGAAAATTTAGACCGAATTTAAAATTTATTTTGACGCCAGAAAAACTTTTCTATTTCGGATAAATGTTTCTAAAGTCTTTCGAAATAAGTTGACTTAGCGTTTTCTCTCGCTTTATCTACCGGAGGACTTCCCTATCCATTTTTAAAATACTCGCCCAAAAATATTCCATACTCCAATCCCATATTTTCAATTTTGGAGTTAACGGTCGAGTGTCGCTCCATGTCTCAATTTATTCCGTCAACCTAGAAGTCTTGGAAGATTATCATCTTTTGGGGATGCATATTTTTGCATTTCCTACACTTTTTTAGTTGAACCCGAATCTATTTGAGTCATGACCTACTTCCTTTGTAAGCCAAACACCGATGTCGGTACGCGGCTTAGCGTATAATTGTAAAACTTTTTTCCACACCTCTAAATGATCTCAAACTCCATAGAAAAACCCAGAGTACTATGTGGTATTAATTTGGGTTTTTTCTGAGTTGAGTAAAACCCCTGTCGTTTCGTCGAACACCTTCTGCGCGTGGAGTTTTCGAAAAACTTTGTTCTGCCAAGTGCATCCTTCGAGTGTGAGACCTGTGCAGTGGTGTAGGCCTTCTCCTTAGCAAGCCATAGGTACCCTTGTTTTCGCATTGGAGCTCCGAGTCTCTGAAAATGCGACGATGTCGCTCGCGTTCCACCGGAACGGACGCACACTTTGGCATGGCATAATTTAACCTAGCCCTAAACCCTAGCTTAACCAAGTGGTCCTCGAGCCTCCACGTCCACAAAACCCCAGCCCCATCTCACCTCCTTCTGTTCTCCTCACTGATTGAGGGGAGAAACGTCATGGAGGTCATGGTCATCAATGGCACTCACCCACCTCTCCTCTCCTCTCCTCTATTTAAGCCCTCACCCAAGGCAGTCACCGAAACCCTAGCCATTTTCCCCACTCTTATCTCCCCTGCTCTCTCCATTCGGTGCACGAGGGCAGGAAATCTCCTCAACTTTCTCCACCAAATTCTTGACCACCATGGCCGAGGGTCCGAGCTCGGGCACGCGAGCAGGGGGCCGCCCCGACGCCGGACTCGCCCTCCCCGGACGCGGTTCTCTGACTCCGTTCCGTCCCCGCCTACGGCCATCCTCCGGGCGTGCCTTTTGGCCATCTCCGGCCGGCTGCCATCTCCATCGGGAGGTTGAAGATGACCCTGGGTCGTTCTTTTTTTTTTTCTCCGTTTGTTTCCAGCAAAACGTTTTCCAAGCCCAGCTCCCAGCAGTCTTTCGGCCCACCAGAGGCCTTACCTGGCACGGCGCAGCACGCAGTGCGCGACCGCGGCCCGTTTCCGGCCCAGCTCGCGCGGCCGGCAGCCCGTCCAGTTTTTTTTTCGCGTCCGTTGTTTTTCTTTTTCTGCTGAACCGAAAACGTTTTCCAAGCCCAGCTCCCAGCAGTCTTTCGGCCCACCAGAGGCCTTACCTGGCACGGCGCAGCACGCAGTGCGCGACCGCGGCCCGTTTCGGCCCAGCTCGCGCGGCCGGCAGCCCGTCCAGTTTTTTTTTCGCGTCCGTTGTTTTTCTTTTTCTGCTAAACCGATTTTCAAACCTTCGTAACTTTTAAACCGTAGCTTCGTTTTAAGTGATTCAAATTTCTAAAACTTTTTTCTCGACAAGATCTACCCGTTGGTACTAGTTTTGTCTTGTTTGAAAACATTTTATTTCGCGGTCATTTTCAAACGTGTTGTCTGTCGTTCCGCGGTTTGTTTGTTTTTCGAGTTTTCGTCGCACGACGCCAAGACTTTTCGAAGCATTTGGAAACCGTCTTCTAAGGCAAGCTAACCCCTTGCTATAATCTGTCCTGTAATGTTTGATTGTCTATTTGCTTGTTTGCTATTATCATGTCGTGTGTTTATGTGTTGCGTGGTATATCTAACTTGCTGACCCATCTAACCCGCTGACTTATTATCACTGTTAATAACCAACTAAAAACGACACGTGGCAATTCCGGCACACCCGCCGCGAATACCCGGTTGGATAAATTGTTTTGAGTGTTTTCTTGTTTGTGGATATTATCACTCTTAATAACCCACTAAAGACGACACGTGGCAATTCCGGCACACCCGCCACGAATACCCGGTCGGATCAATTGCTTTTGGTTGTTTCTGTTTGTGGATATTATTATTATCAATAACCCACTAAAGACGACACGTGGTAATTCCGGCACACCCGCCGCGAATACCATGTTCAATTGACTTGAGTGTTTCTTGTTTGTGGTATGAATATATGTGAATGTTGTGCTCATTATACTTGACTGTTATCATCCTAACCCTGTTTTATTGCTGCATTGGAGATGTTAGTTTTACAATCATTGTGGTGGAAACATCTTTGGAAAGATCTTGAGAAACTTGACTAATAAATTAATCACCTCCCTCGACTAGATTGAATCATCGGTGCCATTCACCAAACCTTTTAGCTCAGTCACACGTCGTCGGAATGGGTAGACCCAACTTAGTAGCATTATCGAGGTTCCCCTTTGATGTCACCCCTTGGTGAGTCTAGTCGGTTACATGTGTGGTCGGGGCTAGTCTTGTGATGGTTCCGGAGCTCGGCGTCGCTCATTAGTTGGGGACGTGCCGGAATTGTAGTTCAGCCTAAGGCAAGGCCCTAGGGCATGTCGGTAACTATACAGGGGGCGTCTTGATTTTGTGGAGCGTTGGGGAGTGTGGACTTTTCCAACGGGATCTATCTGCACTCCAGCGTGTGTAGTGTTGCAACCTCTCGAGAGTGTCAATCTAGATTCTAGCCTAGTCCCAAGGTCACGGGACACGTTTGGATCGAGTCACACTTAGAGTCGGTCTTGTCACGGTGAAAACTTTTGCAAATGAACTTGAAACAGGTTACTGAAACATGTTGCTGAAACATGTTGCTGAAACAGGTTGTGAGACTCGTGTAGTCTAAGTGTTGCGCCAGAGTTGGCGAGAGGCCGGAGTGCCAGAAATTGTGATCTTACCCATGTGAAAGATACATTTTATTTTCTAAATATATGCCATGCTATATTCATAACTTATGCCATGCTATCATTTTATGTCGTGCTTCACGTAGGTTTTGTCATGTTTTAGACTGTTAACTAATGAATAACTTGTCACATGATTGTTTGCTGCATGCTTGTTGGATTGTTTGTAGCAAGGGACTACCTCTTGCTGAGTGCATAATTAATGTACTCACGGGCCTCATTGTGGCCAGATCTCGACGAGGATTCATCTTCTACCTTAACAAGGAGATGGAGTAAGAGCGTGTGTGCTATGAATCCGTAGCGCAGCTAGATGCCTGTGGAATGGAGTCGCCCAAGCCGTTGCCTCAATCTCTTCTTTCGCTGCCAGTTAAACTCTGACATGTGCTATGATTGGCTCGATATTTTGTCGTGCCTCGATGGCCTCGTAAACCCTTTTTTAGCACTTATGTGCATGTTGTGTAATGATATCATATATGTTATACTGTCGCGATGTGCGGCCAGATATCTTGGGCTGGCGCACGAGACGACCGTCTCGCTGGCAAGTTGTGCCAGGGATGGGTGTTACAGCTTGAATGTGTAATGGTACTGTGCATACATATATATATATAGGTTAAATGATTTCTACTCTCGGGTGTAACTACACCCACGTCTTGTATACCACCTTACGGAAGTATTTGTTATACTTTATCGGTTTGAGTATGTTCATATACTATATCTAAGATATCCCAAAATAAGTTTTCTGAAAAAATTGCAACTGTGCTCATATTTTACACTATATACTAAAAATAACGTCATATATGCATATAAAAGAGAAGTATGTAGAATTTTTTTACATACTACCTAAAAAAATATATCTATAGTACTAAAATAATATTATATACTCCATACTACATGTTACATATCTCCCGGCATGATAGATACTTCATATTCGTGGAAGTATCGCACATGGTATTATGAACTAAATAAATCATGTGTAGTTGGCCTCCACATATTTTCTTAGTCGTGCTGACAAGCTCTACAGACTTCTCCCCGCCCCCAACCTTAGTGGAACATTGCAATGTCACACATATCACATTATAATTGTTCGTGAGAAAAAGACCGTAAAAGGATTTGGAAATGAATGAGTGTGCGAGGAGGTTGAGTGTGAGTCCGGGGATGCCGTAGAGATTGTGTGCGATGCCTACGAAGACGATGACACAACATATTATAAGAGTGTTCGTGGCCACAAAGTTTGTAGAAGACAAGCGCCACGGCGATTGGCAATGCCAGAGCCAACAATGTCGAGGTTATCCTAGAAAAACATATTAGTGTAATTGTGTATAAATCTATTAAAGGTCAAGAAGGGTTTTCAAAAATCCATATACCTCGTATGGTAAATTTGCACCTTATTTTTTAAGAAAAACATAAAATATGATTAAATAGTAAAAAGGTACCTCTTGGCATGTAGTCCTTTTATGGCTACAAGTTTCAAAAGATGACCCACTTCAATTTTTACATGTTTTTCAAGAAAATTGGCCTAAAATGACCTTTGAGGTATCAATATTTATGGCTTTGAAAAAAAACTAGTGGGAGCTTAACACCGACTTTCAGTCTATAGATAATTTCTCCATTTCCGGCTGGTTTTCAAATGCCTAAACAGAGCCTTGTGAAGCAAGTGCAACAAACATGGTGCACAATGGCAGGACTACATTTTGTATAACATATTTTGGTGGTACTGCCAAAATATTTTATATTTAACACATTTTGCTATATTTTCCCGTTTATATATGCTAAATTTTGAACTAGAGGTGTGCTACAGGTTGTTATACAAAATCACAAAAAATCATATCCATGTAGCCACGTATAAATATATTTATGATCCTGGTGGGTTTTGAAAATTCGTATACCAAGTTGTGCCGGCAATTTGCACCTCACTTTTGAATTTATAGAAAGTAGGATTAAATGGTAAAAAAAACACCCCTTGGCACAAAGTTCTTTTATGGCTACTAGTTGTAGGAAAAATGACCCCCCTCATGCAGTTCACTTGTATTGAAAGAAACTAGCCTCGGAAAACGGCCTTCAAGGTATGAACATTGATGAGTTTCAACTTTCAAATCAAATGACCAACTATTTTTAGACGGTCATTCATGATAAATTATCCATTTCCTACACAAACATGTCTATCACCATGATAAACAAATAAGAGGTATTAGCACCAGGCATACAACAACTTGTCAGGTGGGAGCAGAATCATACAAGAACTTGAAAATGGAGTTGGAGTGCTACATAAACTTGTCAGGTTGGAGCAAATTCATACAAATCTACTCAGCGCATGACATGTTTCTGCCGCCACGATGGACATTTTTTTGCAGAAAAGCCCCGGAATTTAAGAACTAATTTTTTAATTCACAAACGCTGATTAATCATTAAAGTCCTCATTTTCTTTTTAATTTGCACATAAATCTCTGAAGTCTGCGTATAGAAGGAAAGGAGTCTGATTGATTCGTCGTGTTCTTCTCGCTTTTGAAGGTCGCGAAGGCTACACCACTCCTTCTGGAATCTCGTCGTGCCTCGTCGGCGACGCTAATAGTGGATGATCCCGTGTATCGTAGGTACGAAGGCTCCAGAGTACGGTAGGTGTCTCGACTATTGTTGTTCGTGGGTCGAAGTAGTGTTGTCGGGCGCCATGATCGAAGGTAGTTGTGCTCAGGAAAGCACTTGGATTTGGGTTGATCATTACACATGATGATGTTCCCTTCGATATTGGGCAAGAAATCGGAGCGAGTTTCAATGATTTGGGAGAATTTCTGTTATGGACGCCGTACGTGTTGATTCACATACTCCTGAAGGGTTTCCGCAAAATTATACCCTTGTCGCATGCGCGCGCAAATCCGACGTGGCACACATGTGTCATGTTCTGAGTGGATTTATATGAATTTGCTCCGACTTAACAAGTTTATGTACCACTCCAACCACATTTTTAAGTTCTTGTATGTTTTTGCTCCCACCTAACAAGTTGTTGTATGACTGGTGCTAATAGCTCAACAAATAACATGAGGATCTAGGACCAGAGTGGCAAGCGATGGACCTTGGCGACCTCAGGCGGACGCCTCTTATGGACTAGTGTTGACCGTGATTACATGTGCGTTGTCGAGCAGGTTCTTATGGCGTTCCTTCGACTCCGTACTCAAAATTCTACCTTTTTCTTGTTTTTTAGTCAATTGGACATGGAACGGGCAAACGGCATGCTAAAAGATCTTCTGGTGGCTGTACGCCACACTTTCTATTTTCTTTATTTTCACAGTTGGGCATGTTTTTGTTGAAGGCTCGTTTTTTTTTCTCTTGACTTGTAGTTGTACTTCGTGCATGGACGTTCTGGCTTTACTTGTGTGGATTTGACTGCAGGAGCTATCTGAATTTTCTATGTGTAAGTTCAAGCTTGTCTTGAAATTTGGTATCCGTAGCATCTGAATTTTCACCAAGTTTTGAATTCTAATCTGTGGAGGTTCCGTGTATAGCCCACCGGCGAAAAGTGTGCTGGCTTTCGCCAGTCGAGACCACTCAGTGACACGGCAAGCGCCGGAAAAGAAGTATTGATGAGCTTATAAGTAACAACATGAAGAATAACATTTACTACATACGTACGCTTCTTCCTCCGCTAATTCAAAGAGCAATGAATTGCCAGTACATCTTGTATAAAAAAATGATTTTGAATTGTGGCTATTTTTAGACAATCATAGCTATGCTATACAAGATCGACCTCTTCTAACAATTATATGTATATATATGTATGTGCTCGGAGGACAAAAAATTATATATATGTATATATGCCAATGAAGCGTTGAGAGCTATTATCTTCAGTCAACTGGAAGAAGGGTTTGGTCGCCACATGGTCTTTTGCACAAACAGAAGGCCTTCATTGTCCTGGGAGTAGGACAGCCGGACCTCCCAGTGCAGCGACTTGACTATCGACTCCACATCGCTGATCGTCTCCATATCATCCTTCACGATCAGCCGCCCTCCTGGACGCACTATCCGATCGACCTCCACAATCACGCCCAACAGTTGACACCTACAACAGTAACATTTCAGTCTTACCATATCCACCAAGGTAATTAAGAAACATTTTCTCATTCCACATGGCTTTCACACCACACCGGTTACTCTGTTATAAGATCCTTACCTTTTCTTAACCTTGGAGAAAAGATGGTTCGCGTGCACGAGATCATAGGTTCTCGGGTAGGTGCTAAACGACTCGCACCAGTCGTGATACAGTCCAAATAGCCCGCGCTCGAATATGATCGGGAGTGTGTCGGGGGAATCGATTGGAACTACATTCATGACCCACACCTTCATGTTCCGCAAAGCGGCTGCAAACCTGCATCAGGAAGCGGGTGCCAGGAATTCATGTAAATGACACAAGCATAGCTGTCAGAGTTTTCAGTCTTTTATACTATGTGTTCTTAGTTCTTACCCTCCGTAGACCGCATTCATGTCCATAACGTTTCTGACAGCAGACCAATTGATACCGAAGCCTTCCATATACGAATTCCGTATGACTCGCTTCCAGTGCTCGTAGTCTGCTTGAAAATCCTCAGGAGCAGGCTTTCCATAAATTCCAGCCTCCGAGCTTTTCAGCCAGTAAGGTGGTCTTTCTACCCTCAATGGCCATTCCTCCGGCCACCGTGAACCACGGATGGAGCGGTCTACGGGCAGTTTATGCATACAAGACTGCAATGAAATATTCCTGAATAGCAACAAGATAACACGCTACAGTTAGGTACAAAGATTTGGTGACACCGTCAAAAATAAATATATAACCTGTTGAGAATGAGAACACCTACCAGGCAGCATCAGGATTATCATATTCTTCACACAGTGGAGGGTCTGCAGCAGATCTTGCGTCGTAGCAGTGGTTGTCCATTGGTTTTTGGAAAATTGCTATGCCCTTTCGATTTATCCTCTCCTTCACTTTATTCACCAATTTCCAGCACATCGACTGTGTTAGAGCAGACATCGCTGGAGAAGTGCAAACGAAATAAGAATTTAGACAGATATTTGCCATTACATTGAAGTGGAAACCAAAAATCAGTGTTGAATTTACCTTCCCATATCTCGACATCATCGTGCAGTTTCTGGTACACGGGAGTCGCAGACCACACAAAGTAACCACCTGGCCGTAACACTCTGTTCAATTCTAGCAAGAGCTTACCACCTGCCAGACAGATATCCTTACAATGTTAAAAGACAGCAACACCTATAGCTATGGTATTGTACAAGAAGAGGCACCCTGTAACGGAAAGCAGCACCTTCGATATGCCACGGTACCCTACAGCGTGCGCAGTGAACAACATCAAAGACCCCGCTAGGAAACGGGAGCCTTTTCGTGCCCATGACCGCCGATATAGCAGGGATTCCTCTCTCGAGAGCAAACTGCACCTGGGCCTCATGCTCATCTTTCGGCGCGAAGGACATGGTAAGCACGTCTCTGTCGAACAGATATCCGCCAAAACTCGCGACCCCGCAGCCCACGTCTAGAATCACGCGGGTCCTTTTTCCCCATGTCAAGTCTTTTTTTGCCTGTGTAGTAGTAGCCTGAGTCAGACAATGCAAACAGAGAATCTTGGTTTTTACAACATTGAGTTCCTAAATCCAGCGCACCGTCCTTTTTTACAGGGGAGAACAGAGTATCTTTGTTCTGCTATACTACATTCGGTCAGAAACCTTGCACATGAATCATTTCAGCGCAATCATGGTTATGCAATTCCATTATCTGACAATGACATTCCTAGAGTAGTTTATTGTGAATGAACACAAAGTTTCTGAAACATTAAGAAGGAGCATTCTGACGAATGGTAGCGCAGTTCAAGTGTTACTACCTCCTGAATGAAATCGATGTAATGCAACGCGCCGTACTTGAACTGAGTTCCGCCTCCCGGAAATATGAGGTGCTCCCCAGAGATATTGACCCAGTTCTGGTGGCCCTTGAACTCCACCAGCTGAGTGTGGGGTACATTGTTGTACCATATCTGTACCAACAAGATATATGTCAAGTAAATATGATTTTTTGATAAATGCATGAATCAAGAGAGAGAGAGAATTTCTTCAGTGTGAAAGCAGGACCTGATCCCTGCTCTTGGGCCATCTGATGGGGCTGCGGTACCCCTTGGGCGTCGGAACGAGGCACGTCGGGTTGTCGTCCGGGCAATGCCGCTCCCGGTGCTCGTAGTGCTCGTCGTGCTGGATCTTGCGGATGAACTCCACGTTGTCCAGGCACGGGATGTAGTCGGCCCCGGCCTCGGTGTCGCAGAGCTTCCAGTCGTCCGTGGCCGGCGCGGTGGTGGTGGTGGTGGTGGTGGTGGTGACATTGGTGTCAGACATTGCGGCCTGCGTGCGCCACGGCAGCGGCCGATCCGTGGCCGTCTGGTTGAGCAGCTCCGCCTGGCTCGCGTCCGGGAACACCTCGGCGTCCCTCTCCGGCTCCTGATCTCCATCCTGGTTCAGCTCTGTGGTCGCATTTTGAACATCGGGTTTGGTGTCCGTCCCCTGATCCCCATCCGGCGGCTTCTCCACGTTTGGTTGGTCCGGCAGACGATTTGTCCTCTCTGTAGGCTCCGGCACGGCGTCGGCACTTTCTTCCCTGACGACGTCGGCGGTTGTGTTCCGTTCCGCTTGTCGCCACAATGGGGCCGGCTGGAACGGCGAGAAGTCCGCGGGGGAGACGAGCGCGGAGGAGGCCATCCAGACGGCGACAAGGCAGAGGCCGACGAAGACAGCGACGGTGGTGGCGGAGCACCAGGAGGAGCCCGAGCGGACGGCATCGGCGCGCGCGTGGCCCAGCGCCATGGATCTGGAGAGTGGAATCGATCGAGCAACGGGAGTGAGGGGAAAAGCTCTGTTCTTTTCTTGGTCGGGAGCGCGATGGGATCCAGATTTCTTGGTCACCGGCAGAGACGCCGCATGTCCAGCGCCCTCTCTTCCAATACAGTAACTAGTTAAATACCCGTGAGTTGCAACGGGTTATAAAAAAATTATTAGAATACAAATAAATAATTTTAAGCATACTAACATACAGTGTTCAGTGGAATACAAAGAAGAAAGATATGAAAGATAATTGAATTCGACATAACAAATTATTACACAGATCATCGCTCTCATAATACTTGTATAATTAAAGAACATATTTTACACTTCTACCTCACTCTAGGAATTTTCGCAGAGTATATGAAGCTCATAATTCATTTTTACTTTGTACAAATATATATATATATGTTAATATAAATTAGCCAGAAGTAAAATGCCAGGGTCATATGTTTTGAACATCGTCAACGAATCTTGCTCATGTTGACCAAACAAGTTTCATTTGAGTGTGGAGCTTGTTGACAACAGACTTGTTGAAGTTTACCTAGATATGAATTCGATGTATGCATCTCAATGTCAACAACGATAAAGGAGAAACAATACACTTAGCTTGTGGATTTCATTGAGGTTTTGGCAGGACTGCTGACCTGTTTTTCCTTGGCGACTTCCACATTCAGTCTATTACAATCTTTTTTCTTGCTGAAAAGTTAGAATATTTAAAAGTCTGTAAAGAAGCATTAACATCTCTCCAAGCGAAAACTTTGGCTGTTATTGCATTCACCACTGATTTGTACCACCTCAGACCTCTAGCAAGAAACTTGTTCCTCCATATAGATAGTGTAAGTCAGATAGCTAGTGTATAATGATCAAAAATATGAACCCGTGTCGGTTCCATTATCAAACTACAATTGTATAAAAGGTAATCGTCTTATGTGTATCCGATGCTCTCCTCACATATTTTTACCAGTGGTATATATGGAGAAGGGATCAGGATCCTTATGTGGGGCATGCATATTATGGATAAATATAATGAAGTGTGCACCTCTATTAATAAAGAGTAAATTCCATGATAGGGCGATACCAAATTAGGAGAATGTAAGAAAAGCTCACCTTGCTGGTGAATTGATTACGGAAGCTGATTTGCTTTTCCGTTATTCTTTACACGGTGAAAGCTTATCTCTATAATCAAGGAAATTGAATTCTTGTCAAGGCGAGGACCTGCACAACGAGAAATTGCATTCTTGTCAGCCATACCTCATGTTTGATGGCACTAAACTGATTGACTCAATATTACATTCTGTAAACTGAGAAGCACCCAGATGGGAAGAACAATACTTTAAACTGAAGCAATTTCATGAAATTGTATGCATCTTGTGAAAGCCTCACACTTCCACGATAAATAGGTTGCCTGAGTCCTAGTGGAGGAAGAGAGAATAAACGAGGACGTCACAAGATGGTTCATAATTGCCCCTTAGCTGCATTTTCCTGTAAAAAACATGTCTGCGGAGAACCCTCCAACAGCCAAATTGTCACCACTCATTGATCATCAGAAAGGCAACAAAATCCGGTGCACATCAAAAGACTGTAAACTTCATCTATTTAACTAATTATTTCATCCAGATCTATGTGTCTACATTGCTCCAAGATTATTGTAACCTAAAAACAATACTCCCTCTAATATGTTTTAAGGGTGAGACAAGACGAAACAAACGTACGATACACAAATTCAGAGTACGAGCGACAATTTTTCCGGATCGAATGATCAGTCCAAATATAAACGCCATGATTAAAAAAGTTATCTGCTGTCAGTTACGGGAGGTGTATTGGAAGAAAAATGAAAGTAAACTATCTGCAGGTCAGTTACGAGAGCTGTATTTAGAGAATACATGATTGATTGGAGTCTGTGGCGTACATGTCAAAGATCTGCAGGCGCGCATCGAAGCTCTGATAGGACCCAGCGAATGCACGGGCGAGCAACATCTTCTCGTTTTGTTTAGGTGGAGCAGGCTGGGGCGGGGGTCGGCTGGATTTCCGGAGCTCCATGCGAGGAGGAAAGGGCACGGAGGCTTCATATTCGTCCTATAGGCTAGCGTCGAAATTCCATACGCCGCCGCTCCTCCAGATGCCCTCGACCTTCTAGCTAATCCATCCCCTGACTACTGACCGAAGAAGGCAACGGCATGCCATTTTCCCAATTTCCCCATGCCCTCACCACCCCCGAGAGCCATAAACCCTAGCATGGATCAACCGAAATCCCCGGGGAGAACGAGAAGCCTTACGATCGACGCCTTCCACGGCATCAAGGACGCGGACGCGGGCGCGTGTCTCCTCGCAGAGCGCATGATGACCTCGCCCCGGTGCCCGATGAGGCCTCCCACCTTGTCCCCGGCCACGACCAGCCGGAACATGCTCGCGCCGGGAAAACCAGGCCACCGCGGCGCCTCCGCGTCCTCCTCAACATCCCCCTCCTCCATCGCCGAATTTGTCGGTGCAGGCGGCGGCGGTCAACGGACAGGACTTTGGGTCGCTTCTACGTCTGTTCGTCGAAGCGGTAGGGCCTAAAATGTAAAGAGTGAAACTTAATGTGCGGATTGCAAGTTGATTCCAATATTTTCCAGGGGGCTTTTTGCAAAAAGACAGGACGTACGACGGTGACCCCAAGCAATATTATATAGTAGAGATACAGTACATCCTTTTATCTACCAACGGAACTATCGGAAGGAGTAATGTAGAAATCCAAGTCTTCTCGTCCTGTCTCACAGCGTGACACTGATTAAAGTTACAGTAGCCAGTAGGTCTCGTAACCCGCCTCTCGTGATCTGTACGGGAGGGGTGATCAGTTTTTTTGGTGCATACTCACGAAGCTATCACCGACGAAGAAGAGGAGGAGGGGGAAGGGGAGGCGCCGGAGGATGAGAATGTGGAGCCGCCAACTCTAGCCGTGTCTGCGGCATCGCCGGCTTCATATCTCCTCATCCTCATCCCCATCCCCAGTTCCACGGCTGGAGCCAAGCATCTGTTGCATCGTCGTCGCCGTCGCCGCGCTGCTCTCCTGGTTACGTCGACGTCGAACCCCATGGCGGTTTCAACCCCAATGTCCTCTTCCTCCGCCATTCACCGATGATGTACACCGGCTCGTCGGGCTACACACCTTCACCGCCGCTCCGTCCCCCCCCCCCTTTCGCCGCGCAATACATGTTCGGTGGGATGGCCCAAGCAACAACTTCACCATGGACGAGATCATCACCACGGGCTCGGCGGCGGCAGCGGCATCCCTGGGCTTCCTGTCGGCCCCGGGCGGGGAATTTCCAACGGGCAACACGGATTACGGCGGTGCCGGCACGGAGGGGGCGGAGGAAGAAGGAGATGAGACGTAGGATGCCAAGGGTGCGGACGAAGGGCCGGCCAAGGAAGACGACACGGGCGTTCGTCGTCCCAGGAAAGACTCCCAGGCCGCGCACCCAAAGCCGCCTATCGAGCCTCACATCAAGTGGACGACCAGGGAGGACATCCTCCTCGCAAAGGCATGGAAGGCGACCAGCTTCGACACGATCTACGGCGCCAAGCAGGCCCAGGAGAACCACTGGAAGCACGTGAAGACGGCGTACGACGGGCACCGCATGATCGACCCCGACGATGTCGGGTGCCTGACGGAGCGTGGCCAGAAGGCGATGGCCAACCATTGGGCGCTCATGCAGACCGCCTGCAACAAGTGCCATGGTATACAAGAGGAGGTCAAACACATGCCGAAGAGCTGGGTCAACCGGGAGATGGAGGTGACATAGTCATTACGCATTCGACTATGAGATCAACTCTTATTGTTATTCCCGGAAGATACTTTGATTGCATCAAACGTCGTATCTTATATAGTGTGACAATAAAGGTGTCCCTCTCGGGTATCAGACGGGGGTAGTTGAGACGAGTAGCGGTATTTTTCAGTCCATATAGCCGGACAGATACTCTAGGACCCACTCGGTGAGATTATGTCAAATAAGCTTACAAGCGTGTGACTAGGTCACGGGGACATAAGATCATAGAAGAGTAGAAGATAGTGTTGTCGGTAACGAGATCATGCTAGGCATGGAGATATCTATGAACGATGCTCGGACGCGCTAAGTATCGCTATGACAAAAGGTTTAAGACTTAACTTTCAGGTTTGATAGATGAGAATCATTCGTTCTATCACAGGGATTGATTCACGGGGTCAAGTCCTACGAGTTAATCATTGATCAGAGAGGGGTCTCGATCATGTTTGTTATTATATCGAACCGCTAGGGTAACACACTTAAGGGGTTTCGACAAGACAACCGGAAAGGAAAAAGATCACCGGGAACGTCCCAGGAATGGTCCGATGGAGATCGGGCAGCGACGAAATAGTTTTCGGAGTGAGAATAAATTATATAGTATGTAATTAATATTAATTAGTGTGATTAATAGTTAAATAAATTTTTATTTATTTATTTTCGATTTTTTAAAGGCTGATTTCCCTAAATGGGTCTTCTAGTGTAAAAAAGGCCCATGAGGGGGGGGGGGAGTCCCCCTCAAGATTCAGTGGGAGGGGAGGCCGGCCTAGGTGGGCCAAATGGGGCCCACCTAGGGCCGGCGCATGCTGGTTCGGCCAAACCAGTCATGTGGGATAGTCCCACATTACCTGGCTGGCAAGGTTGGCTCCCCCCGAGAGCCTTTATATAGAGGTGCACCCCTGGCGTTTTAATTCACCAATTAATTTCTCTTTCTCTCCTCGATTACGTGATTCCCTTTGTCGGAGTTGCACCGAGAAGAGAAGAGGTCTCTCCATCATAGCGCGCTGTCGCGCTGCTGGTGTTCCGGTCCAAGTCTTCCGCTGGTCGTCCTGGACTCGAGCTTCGGGAGTCGTCGTCTCCACCGTACGTGTGTAACGCCCTGCGAGGGGCTGCGCTAGCGGTGCTCGAAGGTCTATTTCCACTACACGACATTGAGGTCGGCTTCATCGTCTTCATCGTCAACGTCCGTGCGGGAACGTAATCCCCGCTTTCAGTCTACAAGGGTATGTATTCCGATCTCCGTTGTACTTCTATATCTGCATAGTGTAGATCCATGCTAGTTTAACGATATCGTTGCTAAAAAGTTTGTTTTCTGCATGCGATCCCCTTCAACCACATCTACAACAAACCTTATTGATGTGTTTGGAATTAACGCCCCACTCTTGCTCCCGTTGGAAGCGCTTTGCGAAGGAAGCACCATGCAAACGTTTGGACTATTGGAGTGATATCCTTGCACTTTCATGCATGTTTGAGTAATTGGATTGTTTGTGGTGATGGTTTTCTAGGCCGATCTACTTGTTTATGTTCGTAGAGTACCTGCAAACAAGCATAATATGTAGATTTTGCATTGCTCTTACCATCTTGAGTTAGCTTCCAACAAAGCAGATCCTGTTCTTCTGTGTCAATAATGGTGGTTTGGTTAATAGAGCGGGCTGCCGAGGGGGAAAACAGAGAATTAACAAGATTTTCATTCCATCACTTTTGATTTGGTAGCCAAAGGTCTTTGACTAGAGCTGGATAAGTAAAACCGGAGATTGAATGATTAAATCAAACCCATGAGGAGTACCAGGGTGTGTTCCAAATAGAAATGTTGCCTTTGGTTAATTGGTATGAAGTATGAGTTTTCAGGATAGGGAGAACTTTGAGGATGGAGGTCCAAAAAGCCGATTTTGGAGTATTGGACTTGGTCCGCCATATGGAAGCACCTGGGAAATATTTAGATTGTAAAACCAGATGGAGGTGATCATTGGGGTTTTGGGCTATTCGCGAGACAACTGTGAGAATGAGGCTTTGATTAATAGCTTGCAAGTTCCTAATTCCTAACCCTCCTTCTTTTTCGGTGCACAAAGGTCTTTCGAGGCTCTGTGTTCTCTTCTGTGATTCTTCTTTTACTCCAGTCCACCAGAAAGTTCTTATAATAGTTGTGAGTTTGGAGGAGAAGACCGATTTAATGAGTTATAGACGACCTGCGTGGGAGAGTTTGTCTGCTTTATATGTGCCTGATTTTGCTTTAAATTTCTCGACAATAAAGTTGTAGGCTGAGGATCTATTTTTTGCAGGAAAGATGAGAGGGTGCCCAAGGTGTATGAACGACACATCAATATTTTGCACCGGAAAAATAGTTTTAATCGCAGCAGCTTCTTTAGGTGGGACATGCTTACTAAAAAGGATCATATATTTGGACCAGTTTGGTGTTTGTCTGGCCCCGCTTGGTTCGTTGGAATCGGCCCATAAACTACCGGAATAAATTCACGGACCTCCGGACCTCCATATCTTTACAGCAGGATCTGTCGTTTTTCCTCCCGACGGAAATATAAACAACAAACCAAGCGGGGCCTTATGGCTGTTGCTTCCTGCTAACCTAGCCATTCCTAGAACACATGGCCACTTGAATAGCAAATTTCGACGGGCCGATGGCGGCGGTGGACGAATCGCGCGCAAAAGGCCGAAAGTGAAGTCAAAAAAACCACCAACAAATGAATGAATTCAACCAAACTTCGAAATGCTTTTAGAGCTCCTTCCTTCCTTCCTCCACGTTTATAAACTTTTAAATCCGAATCTCTCCTCTCCTCTTCTCTGCTCTCTCAAGGCGAGTGTGTGTGTGTGTGTGAGAGAGAGAGGCAGTGCCACTCTCCTTCCTCCCGCCGTTCTTCCCCCACACGCCGCCGGCCGCCGCCGCCATCGCCGCCGCGGCGAACTCTCCGCATCCACTCTCCCCGCCAGCGCGCCGGACCGCTGCCGCCGCCCGAGGCCCTAGGAAGCCGCGGGGCTCGGATCTCGTCCTGCCCGTCCCGCCGCGGCACCAGGCCGGTTCTCAGCCCGATTCGCGCCCCTCCGCCGCCGGGTCCCATTCCTTCGCCCGTCCTCGACTCGCGGGAAGCTCCTGCATTCCAGGTACCGCTCCCTCCCTCGGATCTCCCGCATTCCTGTCCGCCCCCGCTCAGATTCGTTCGCCTGCCTTGCCAGATGGCCGCGGAGGAGGCGTTAGGCTTCAGGGAGGACGACGCCATCCGCTTCATCTTCGGGGAGGACGTGGCCGCCCGCGCCGGGGCGGACGACGATGACGACGCCGCCTTCGACGCCTCGCTCCTCGACCTCCAGCTCTTCAGGGACGTCTTCTCCAGTGGCCGTTTCAAGGTGCTCGAGACGTCGCTGCTTCCCGCCGCCCAGCAACCTGCTCCAACCGCCCATGCCACTCAGACTAGCCAGCTGCGTGGCGGAGCGGGTCTTGGTGTGGTGGCGGTGCATGCACATTCTCATGCGCAAGCCGGCCGCATCGCTGCTTTTCACAGCCAGCAAAACGGCAACGGTGCTCATATGGACGTCGTTGTCCAGGAGCCTACACATTGTCGCAGCGACCTAAATGGGGTCGACGGGTTGGCCCTTGAGCTGGATTCCGTGCTGCAGGGTTTCTTGGGGTACTGGCCAGGTGCAGCAACTCCCCATGCAACGGCCGATGTCTGCAACCAGCAGCAGCAACTCTTTGGCGCAGCGGCTCCCGAAAACCACATGCAAACAATGGTTCAGGACAGCAGCGCAGCTGGGGTGTGCGACGCCGTCGGCTTCGGTGGCAGCAGCAGCACAAGCGGGGTCGACGATCCCATGCCGTCCTACGTCGACGCGCTGGCCGAGTTCTCGCAGTTCCATACCACCGCATCTCTCTCCGATCCGTTTCTATATCAGTGGCTACATGATCAGCAGCCGTTCCCGAGTGACGCCTCGTGCTTAAGTTATGATCAAGGACAGATGGTTGACACTAGTCATCAAGTAAGATATACATGTAGTGGGGCAGTTTTATCTGACAGAGGAGCTGAAGATTGCCCACTCTTCAGCAAGCCAACCTATGAGACCGCAGTACCACCTCACCTGTCCCATGATCATATTGGCTCGGGGCAGTTTGTTGAATTTGATCACCTTTGTGAGAATGGTACGCCAGACGCAAACATCAGTTCACTAGATGATGGTGATGTTCCTCAATGCAGTGGCCTACAGTATGTGCCACCCGTTGTTGGTTACAAAAAGACATCAAGCAGGGATCTGCCCGATCAGTTAGAAGCACATGCACATTGCCTTTTCAAGGATGCTGGCTGGAGCATCAAGCCACGCAAAAGGAATGACAGGGCTAAGATGTCATCCTATTTCACAGCACCACACAGAGAAATCGTCCTTAGCTCACTAACTCAGGCCTGGAAGTTTTGTGGTAACAAGTTATATGAAGCTTCTGCGGGCTCAGAACGTGGGAAGTATCCGATGGAGTGGTCAGATGTCGATGTGTTCTGGAAGGACCTCACAGACACAATGGAGTATATCCAGAAGATACTTGTGAACCAACAAAATGCACTTACACTTCTTCAACGGTGGGAGCTCTTGGATCCTTTCATTGCCGTGGTGTTTGTCGGTAGGAAAATTACTGCTCTACAACAATGTAAAACTATCAGAGCTGTTGATAGTTCAACCTTTGTTCTTGATGACAATAGGAATATGTCCTCAGAAAGTAAAAGTACGCAGAAAGCCAGTGATCTGTTAACCATCCACAAGGTTCAATCTAATCCTGTGATCATGGAAACTGATTGCAGAAAACAAGCAATTGTGAGCGGCCGCAGGAGTCAGGCTGTACCGAGCTGTCAGGATTTTGAAGGTGGCCTCAGTAGAGACATTAACCTAAAATATGGCCGCACACAGGGTCAGAATAGCAGGGCAAGTGAACGAAAGGAGAATCATGTTAATGAAAGCACTGAAACCCGGCAACCTTGCTCCGGAGCAGCCACCATCAATAATTTGGTGAAAAAAGCAAGGAAGAAGCCCAAAATGATATCTGATATTGATGCAAATGGATTAGATGAGCTGTATTATCAAAGCTTTATGCAGCATACTTTGGAGGTATATAACAAAGAGGGCAATGTGGCGATTCTTGACTTTTCTAATCCAGAAAACATCAATCGCTCTGAAAAACATGGCATTTCTTCAGCTGTCGGCACATTGAAAAAGAATTTTAAGCCTAAACCCAGATCAGCAAAGGTAAATGGAAACAGCGGAAGCAACAAACCTGGTATGTTGTTTCCTTTAGAGAGCAAGCAAACAAGTACATTAAGAGGCAATGGTACTTTAAAAGAACATAAGGAGCATGCAATGTCAGAACATGATTCGAATGCAAGGGAGCCAGATGCCAGTGAAACCATCCCTATAGAAATGGTCTACAAGAACTTGCCTTCAGAGAGCAAGAAAATGAGTATGTTAAGAGGTGAGGGTACTGTTAAAGAACCTACCGAGCATGCAATCTCAGAACCTGATTCCAGTGCAAAGGAGCCGGGTGCAAATGAAACCGTCCCTATACAAATGGTCCACAAGAAGTTACCTTCAGAGAGCAAGCAGATGAGTATGCTAAGAGGTGAAAACACTGGTAAAGAACATATGGAGCATACAGTCTCTGAACCTAATTCTAATGCAAGGGACTCGACTAGCAATGAAACTGTCCCTACAGAAATGGCCCACAAGAAGTTGCCTTCAGGGAGAAAGCACATCATGTTAAGAGTTGAGGGTACTGTTAAAGGACCTACAGAGCATACAATCACAAAATCTGATTCAAATGCCAATGAGATCATCCCTATGAAAATGGTTCACAAGAAGTTGACCTCGTTGAAGGAATCATCTCTTGGAATCCCCCCCAAGGATTCACATAAGGTTTCAATCTACAATGCCGTTCCTGTTGAGTTATACCGTGAGTCTAATGCTGCTTTCCTGAAAACTGATTTATCCCATGAGTCACAAATCTGCAAGACAACCACTGCTAAAAGGAAACCTGAAGGCTGTGACAAATATGCCAAGAAGAGGCCCCGTGAGTTGCGTATCAACGACGATGACCTTTTGATCGCAGCTATTGTAAAAAACAGCGATGTTGCCTCCTACCACAAATTTGCTGCAAGCTCGGTTTTTTCGGTTGCAAAGTACAAAAAGTTTAAAAGCCAAAAGAGAGGTAACAAACTGCTTGCTCGAACATCTGGAAAAGGAGGAACAAACCTACTGGGTGGGAAGAGAATAAGTTTGGCGCGGAAAACTGTGCTCTGCTGGTTGATTGCAACTGGCTTTCTGACTGTAAAAGATGTTATTCAGTACCGGAATCTGAAGAGCGATGAAGTTATTAAGGATGGGCAGGTCACTTGGGAAGGCATTCTTTGCATGTGTTGTGAAAAAACCTTATCTGTATCAGACTTCAAAGCTCATGCTGGTTGCCGTATGCCCAAGTCCTCCTTAGGCCTCTTTCTGCAGTCTGGCAAGTCATATACTCTATGCCAGGTAGAGGCTTGGTCTGCTGAATCGATGAGCAGGAGAAGTGATGCATGTGGTAGGAAGGTCGAGGCGATGGATGAAAATGATGATACATGCGGTTTCTGCGGAGATGGTGGTGAATTACTTTGCTGTGACAATTGCCCATCAACATATCATGAATCTTGCTTGTCTGCCCAGGTACCAAGCTTCTGTACAGTGTCATTGTCTGTTTATCCATTACAGATATGTTTCAAATTTCCAATACAGTTGTGCCGACATTATTGTTGCATTGTTTTATTCCAGAAAATGTTTATCTGTTTGAACTTTGAATGGACTACTTACATTAATGAAGCTTGGTTAGTAATTAGTTCTCCCTTTGACATCTACAGGAGCTTCCTGAAGGCAGTTGGTACTGCCATAAATGCACATGCCAGAAGTGTGGGAATCCAGTTAGTGAAAAGGAGATTTCGTCCTCACATATTTTGAAATGTATGGAGTGTGGAGATGCATGTAATGATTACAAGTCCTCCTCACTTGCCTTTTCATTTGCACTACTTCTGCTATCATTTAAAGTAAATATTTAAGGGTGCAGTACTTATTTTGGGCATGCTGTTCTTCAAACTCTTCTATTTATCTTTCAATTGGATAGAGCCATATTCCCTTCTGTTGATCTAAGTACCTGCATTGAGGATCCGTGTTCTCACTTTCTCAGTATGCATGTAAGGGTTACGATCCTTGTTATTTACATTATTTTCTGCTATAACTTAAATAAGTATTTAGGACGCGGTACTTAATTAGTGTGGATTGTCTTCAAATCTTGTACTTATCTTTATTACTGGGATAAATACTTTCGAGTATAATGATCTTGCTGGCTATACTATATTCTTTTGTTTTTATAGAGCCTCTTCCCCTACTTTTGATCTAAGTCCACATTTTGGTAGTTTAGCTCCTCCCAGAGTTTAATTCTCTCACAGAAGCTGCTCTATTGAGGATTCATGTTTTCACTTTCTGAGTATAGAAGGGGCTTAGGCCTGATGACCCCTCTAGCTGCACTTTGTTTGTCAGGACTTGTTTTTTCATAGCGTTATCGGAAGTGAGGTCACCTACTCATCATTCATCTCATATAACTTATCCTGTAGTCATAAATCATAATGCATACTGAATGCCATTTATCTTCTAATATTTATCCTTAAATTCAACATGATATTTTCTTGTTTTTCAATGGCAGACCATGCCACATGCATTAAGCATGATATGCTGCCCTGTGATGGTGAAGGATCTGACACATGGTTTTGTGGGAGATACTGTAAGGAGGTAATATTTAATTTTATCTTTGTCTACGAGATGCTTAGTAGTGCAAGTCTTGTTATCTATCATATTTCTAGAGATCACGTTTTTTTCTGGTCTTGCACCCCACAGACCATAATGCACATCTTTCTGTTTATTTCCATGGCTGTTTGTTTTTGGGACTGACTGACACTAGTAAATGTTGCACTGCTTGTGTTCCATGCTTATAATTTGTTGGATGTCAAAAATATGATCGAGGATCAAACTTATTGTTACTCGTGCAGATGTTGTTACTTTTGTTGGTGCACCCAACAAGCTGGGAATTTAGCTTTAGACATTCCGTTTCACACCCTCCATTTCCTTTTTTTCTGAAAACCTTTATCTGCAATTGTTGCTAACAGATATATGTTGGACTACATAGTCATGTTGGGGTAGAGAATATTATTGACAGTGAGCTCTCATGGAGCATATTAAAGTGCTGCAGTGATGGCCGTAGGCTACATTCTGCCCGGAAGATTGCCCATATGACAGAGTGTAATGCAAAATTGGCAGTGGCTCTTACTTTATTGGAGGAATGTTTTATTCGTATGGTGGATCCTAGAACTGGTGTAGACATGATACCACATGTCCTCTACAATAAGGGGTAAATTTCCTATTTACTCTAGTCATTATTCTCTGCACCATTGATTTGTCTTAGACAATATTTGCATTGCTTCATTTTTGTTTGCACCTTATGGAGGAGCAAGGGGTATATAGTGTCAACATATTTTGTTGAAGTATTGCATTAATCATTTACTGTCAGGGGAAGTCTGCCAAGGGAAAAAATACAGTTAGTCGCCACATATTTCCTAAATTTCCTTTTCCTTTTTATGAATGTCCGCTTAAAGACTAAACATGGCAACCATCTTTATTTCAAAAGTTTTTCCTCTATTTTACAATGGAAGAGTATTGGAGGTATCACACTGATTTGAAATACTCCCTCCGGTCCAGAAAGATTGTCGCAAGCCGTGCTGTTTAGGTATACGTGACCAGCTTATTTCCCACGACATTTAAACATGATCGGAGGGAGTACTAGTAAATATAGTTGATTTCATATACTAAACTACGACCATTTTATGAACTGTCATTTTTGGGTCTTGAGAGTTTTGGTCTACTAGCAAATTATTGTATGTTTTTTAGCGTCAGTGTATATGATCATAACTAGTTTTTCTTATACTGGTAATTTCGATGAATTCGATCTGGATTCAGTGCGACTATATGATTGGCCTGCCTATCCAGTACATGTTGAGATATCTGATTCAGTGCTAATAGCTATCTATCCAGCACTTGCCAGCTTGCTGCATTAACGTTTTACCTAACAATTTATGCACTTACTAACATGAAGCATATTTCATCAGATCAAACTTCACACGCTTAGATTATCAGGGATTCTACACTGTAATCCTGGAGAAAGGTGATGAAATTCTTTGTGTAGCATCTATCAGGTAACATTCTTGGTTGATCAAGCCTTTAGGCGGTACACATTCTTTTCTTTCTTAATTATGTTTCTGCTTAGCCGTTGTCTGCTGTCATAGTTGCTTTACAAATTATATTTAAGAGCAACCGTGCATATGTTGGCAACATTTTCCAGTCAATGACCGTTCAATGGGTCGAATACCTAGAGGTATCCACTGTTATGTAGTTTGTACATCTGTGTTGTAAACTATGCAGTGCTGTAATTTGTCCTTGGTTATGTTTATGTTTGGAGTTCAAATTTGAAATATTTTCTGAAAACTTGTACATCCATGCTTCTCAGTTGCTCCTTCTGTTCTTATTGGCTGAATGTTGTTAATGTATGCTATTGCAAACTTTTCGTAATGGAGTCTAGCAAGCAAACCTGACTTGGTAATTATGTGTTGGAGCTTTTGAGCTTTTCACACTGGGTACGCTCTTTTTTAAACCTGACTTTGTAATTCAGGGATTTCGAAAATTCCTAATGCTGTGTAATAGTTACAATTCCAAGTTTCCAACTGTTTCATGACAGGCACAACAATAGGTTAATTTTTTTACACAAGTGATAATTTTCTAATTTTCAGCTCACAAACTTAGCAGAATTTCCTAATAGATGAAAGCAGCCGAACTTCAGAGTGCAGCACCATGTTTATGGAATTCCCCTTTACTATCTTTTGCAGGTTACATGGGACCAAAGCAGCCGAACTTCCTTTCATCGCTACTTGTTTGGATTATCGCCGAAAAGGGATGTGCCGAAGGATGTTGGATATCATTGAAAAGGTATGTATATTAGAGTTCAGAAATCAGTTACAAGTCCTGATGCAAAATATGGACTTCTGGTGATCATGTACCACAATAACTTATTAATTAGGATTTCAGCTATACTGTATATATTTTGCAATATTTGTTAACATTAGTCAATTTTATTTGCATGCTTGCATATCTCGATTTAACCATGCGAATTTAATTTCCGTTTATTACAGATGCTGAGATCGTTCCACGTTGAGATGTTGGTCCTTTCCGCCATCCCAGAGTTGGTTAATACATGGGTCTCGGGATTTGGTTTCAAAGCTATTGAGGACGATGAGAAGAAACAACTCCGTAACGTTAATTTGATGTTTTTTCCCGGGACATCCTTGCTGACCAAAAGATTAGATAAGACTATAACTGCAAAACCAGGTCGGTTGACTTATCCTACTACCGTTAGCCATATTTTGTGCTTCAATCCTTATGCATTTGGACTTTGCATGCTGCATTCCTTATGCCCTCACTCTTAGTAATCCTCGAATTTTCGTAACTATATGCAGAAAAGGAAAAAGGTGCAAGTAATGTTTCTGGATTAACTAATGGCAAGTGTTTCCCGAATGGGAAAGAAAACGAGCATCTTGAGCTTGAACTGCCAGAGCAGTTGAATCTTGCGGTTACAATGAATGGTTCATTCAGAACAATGAAATCTCGTGAATATAGCCCTGCAGCATGGTTCAGTTCCACAAAGGTTTGCTTGCTTGATCAGCAATATGCGACTTTAATTCTTTTTTATGCGAAAACATGCTACTTTTATTTGCCATAAGTGATGTAGCTGTAAGATTTTATATATAGAAGCATCCAGAGAAAGGGGAAAAATCCAGGGAAGGATTAGGCAGAAGTCCTTCGTTCTGTGTGTAGTCTGATCGTTTTTTTTGCCTTCTTACCCGTTGTTCCAATATAATGGCTTGCGTTCAGTGCTGACAAACAAGCAGACCATTTGGAGCACATATGCGTACAGTCTATTTTTATTGATAATAATTATCAAATCTTAATGTTTTGCAGCTAAAAGCGCAGTAGTACCTTTGTCTTGTTCTCATATTTTCTGTTGTAACCATAACTTAAGCTGCATGACCTGTTGATTTTGTTTTGCAGCTAGCTGTTGGGGAAGTGTGATCTTCTCATGGAATCAAGCATCCGACCCCCATCCTTGCTGATCAATACACGTTAGCCAAAACTTTGTCTCGCCGATCTACGGATGAACAATGATACCAATGCCTGCTGCAACTTTTTCCAGGTATGATCCAACGACTTGTCTGAAAGAAACCTGCTACAACAGAGCATTTTAATAACTTTTCTTTGAAATTTTGGGGGGGTGCATGGTCAGTCATATAGAAGCCTTGATGAGAAATCCTCCAGTGTATTTTCATGTTACAAGTACACCAGCTTTTTAAACAATCGTTGGTCAGTTTGTAAAGGTTGGTTGACAAATAGAAAGATTGGAGTGCTAATTCTTGATCTGTAATTATTTCTACTTTTCTGCTGCTTCATTTTGTCTTACCATTGTTTTTATCAACTGCACTGTAGCCCCGGTGCTGCACATTGCAACAAGGTGGCAACGTTTTCTAAAGGCGCCACTCCCCAGAGCTGTATTTTACCGACTCGGAGGACATGCTCATCCAAGAATGTTTGTTGAACCGGAGATAAGACCGTAAAGCTCAAAGAAACCACAACATGGCCTGGTTCTGTCGCTCAAACATGCGAAAGCAGAGCTCCTGCATGGCACTTTGAAGCAGAGAAAAAATTTGGACACGGTTGGATTGGCAATGCACGAATACCCTCGAGCCAGCCCTCAGCACAAAAGGGCGACTGTGGAAAACATTTGAGTATTTCAACCCTTCAAGGTATAGATAGACGCAAGCAGTTTGGAGACATTGGCAAACGAGCTATCACAGTCCGGTCAAGTAACCTTCCTCTGTTGGAATCAGAAGCCAAAATTGCACACTAAGAGGCAGCTGCAGTTGATCTTGTACTCAAGAGAGACCATGCATCGCAAATACTGGTGAAGTCCTCTTTTTTTGCTGGGTTGACTAGCGTGAACTGCTCGTTGATCAGAAATGATTCAGTCGACGCTGTTTCTTCCTCCTGGTGTGGCATGTTACTACGAACATTGCAAACAGCAACGATTCAGTCGAGGCCATATCAGTGGATGTTCCTGGACTTGGTATGGGCTGAATCTGTATAAAACTTTGCATGATTGAATCAATACTGCGTATTATCGTCCATGTCGATGCGTTTGGCTTCTGTGCGGAGGAGTTTTTCTTAACACTAACCTGCACACCCAATCTGAGCTGTTGATAGCTGCATTGACAATTCAACATCTGTATTGTTTTTCTCCGTCAAACTTTTTTTTGTCTCAAACGATATGAACCTATGCATATGAACATTGCAGTATGTAGGAAAAAATAGTTTGGGATTTTTCCCATTATATATAATGTGGTTAATGAATTTGTTTTGCATTTTTTCAGTTAAATGTTGAACATTGTATAAAAAATTGTAACCATTTCCCACATATTAGCTGTGACAAAAAAAGAGAAATTTGAAACAGTGTTGAGTCCTCGTTCGGTCACAACTTTTACTTTGTGTTTAACACTATTCCTTGGTGTGATAATACAATACTTACATGGGTAGAGTGCGTGTGTGTTCATAGGAGTGAGTGTGTGTGCATGTATATGAGCACTTGCTTACGTTGTACTGTGTTTCTCAAATAAAAAATCCTTTTTATTGTGCTTCTCCATTTCTTGCTCGTCTTTCTTCTTAATACCTTGTTTACTTATGGGAGGAGGTCAGCCTTTTTTGTTGGATTTAAAATTTTATGGTTCCAGCACACATACTTTCTTACTAAAGCTAAAGATTATGTTCTAGTTTTTTACGAAATTGTAGAGTACTCCATTTTAAAATAGTCTACATCTTAGAAAAATTTAGATAAATTTGCGAAGCATTTATTAGTGCTACTTAGTCATTGCATTAATTGATCACAGAAAACAAAGCCTTTGGACAATTACCAATAGTTTAACTAATGTTAGCCATGCAATTTGCATTTAAGTATGGGTTCAAGTTACATCTATGCCGGTTGGTTCCATTACACATGTTGATGGGTAGGCAATTGGTTGTATGTTTCGTTGTTTATTTTTACCAGAAAATTGGTTGTTAATTATGTTCTCCACTCGCATTAATATACACAAATCATGGGTAACCTACTCATCGTATCTTCCATCGAGGCAGAAACAACATAGTTTCAGCAAGTATAAAAAATGTAAAAAAACCTAAAGTAGAAGAAACTAGTCTGAGAAATAGTCCGTCCGTCCATTTTAAAGTATCCATAGGGAAAATCACCGACCTAGCAAGGGTGACACCGAACCAAAAGCTCCATCAACCATGTCACGATCATCCATGATCCGTCCTGGGATTCCGGTTGCGGAAACGACCAGGCTCGGTAACAGTATCAGACCACCCCTTTATGAAATCAGCTCGATCATGAATTGTGGCTTATGATATTCCTCGTCGGAATTGAGATGTGAGCTTGGCAGCGGTGCAGAGTGGGCGAGAGCAACATGAAGCACTGAGTACAAGGTAGGGAAACCATATCATACTTTTACATCCTGCAAAATTACCGAGTAATATAACTCTAGGGTTTTGCCCCCAAATAGTGCAGTTACGTTAACGAATGGGCTTTAAGCTCGTGGGCCCTCAATTGGTGAGCTATAATATACGACTGAACCCTAACGCTACCAATGAGGCCTCCGTCTGGCCGCCGGTTGAACCGTGCGCATTTCGCCGCCGCCGTCTCCACCCGGCGCGCCTCCTGCCGCCCAGTCACGCCATGCACCCAGGAGCTCGCCGCCGGTGAGCTACTGAGCTTCCGACCTCCATTTTGGTGTTTGTATCAACGAAGACTTAGTTAACAGCATATGTAGCTTCGTACGGGAAGGGATTCATTGAACCTGTGGATGCTAGCTGCAAATGATTCGGTCCCTTTATTAGTTTGTATTTCATTTCCCTTGATATCTGACCCTACCAGTGGTGATTTTTAATAAACAAAGTTATGTGACGTGCCAAATTTGTAGACATTTTTTCTATTCTCCTCCTGATTTGTAGTATGGTATAAGATTTTTTTTATAGAATTCTGTTACGTGAGAAACTAGTACAAATAAAGAACACATGAATTTTAATAGCAAAAACTGAACCCAAACTCTCCGCGAAATGCACAGGCTGAATACACCAAGCTACCGCCGTCGCAATATCAGTTTTCCGGGGAGGAGCGACACCAAGGTGGCCGAAGCAGCGAGCAGCCACCGGTGCAGGTTGCTCCCTTAGCTCATCCATCTGAGTTTTTATTTTGGAATGTGAATGGTGACTGGAATATGGTTTGGCTTGCAGATTAATCATGTCATTGTTTGCATGAAATGATGCTTCTTGTTTGCATGAAGCGAAGGGTTCGATGAAGGAAGCATAGCATTATTTATTTATTCACGAGATTGTTTAATTTGACACACACACACATGCATTCATATATTTATTAGTATTACAATCTCATTGTGCCGCGAGCCCGACGTCGAAGCTCTTTTGGTTGTAGCAGTCGAGGTTATTCCCATAGCCGATCTGGAAGATGTCGCAATAGCGCTGGTAGAAGCCGATCCTGTCAGCCACCTCTGGTTGCTGCCCCTTGCCGCACTCGACCCCACCGTTGATGACGTTGGTGATGACGCCGTACCCGGATACCCGCCCGGCGGCGCTGTCCCTGGCCGTCGGCGTCCACAGCCCGGTGATGACGTCGTGGCACGACGGCTTGTTGGCCTGCGTCGTCATCCAGAACCAGATGGCCGTCTTGAAGGCCACCGTCGGGTCGGCGGCCACCAGGTCCGGGTTGTTGAGCAGATCCACCCCGATGGCGCGCCCCGCTGGCCCGTAATTGTAGTTGCTGGATGAACACACGTACATGCATTTTGTTCAAAATCCAGACCAAGAAAGGCCGGGACACATTTCTATAGTAGTATTAAAAGTGGTTGCTTACTGGGTGAGCTGGATGGGGCCGCGGCCGTAGTAGGACTTGCCCGGCGCGCACGGCCACTCTTGAGTCTCACCGTCGCAGTAGACCGGCGGCGAGCCTCGCTCCTGCTTGAAGCAGTAGCCCCAGGCGAAGGCGCCGTCGGGGGCGGAGGGCCACCCGCCGGTGGTCTCGTGGGAGGTCTGGCCGAAGAAGGCGGCCACCTCCCGTTTCCGCGTGTCCAGGTCACCTGTCGTGCCGAACGCCGGGTAGTCGCCGGCGGCCGCCAAGAAGGCGTTGTACGTGTAGAACCCACGCGCCTGGCACACCGCGTCGTTGCGGTGGAGGAGGAACCGCTCGAAGAGGTCGCTCGACACGATGGCCGCCACGCCGCTGCCGGCCGGGGTGCTGCCACCACACCCGTTGCACTGGCTCTGGCAGCCGGCGCCGCAGTAGGCGTCGCCGCTGCCGCAGTAGCCGAAGCTGCTGCAGCAGAGGCAGTTAGCGCACGTGGCGCCGCCGGCCTGCGAGCCACACTGCTGGGCCGTGGCCAGTGCCGCCGCTGCCGCCAGAACGACGACAGCCAGGATGGCAGTCGCGCACGGCCGTGCTCTCAAGGCAGACATGGTTGCTGGATGAATGAATGAATCAAGGCGCCGCGTGCCCCCATTTTATACACCTGCGATCGTCTTCGCCATTGCAATCTGAAGCATGGCATCTGGCCGGAAGAAGTTTAGCCTCTCATCCTCTTCATTATTCCACTGGACCCATGCCATGCATGCGTGTCTCTTTGACAAGAAATTTCCTCTCTATCCTATCTTCCTCAATATTACTCCTACACAGGAGACAGGACCATGCATCATCTATGTCTATGTGTCCTCCTCTCTCTCTCATAACTTGTATATAAATGGACCAGAAATTGATGGATCAACCACGTCTGGTTGATATATTAGTTAATGCGCGATGATGACGCTGATGAGATGATTGGTGCAGCTAAAAAGACAACAAGATTATCCGGTTATGGAAAAGAATATTCTGCAAATAAGGGCCATGTATTGGAGCTTAAATCGTGCTGCGTTCTTACAGCATCTCTAGCGGTATCTCGTCAAACCTGTAAAATTCGGCCGGTGAGTTCACTGATCCAGACGACCCATCTAGCAGGGCAGTAAACAAAATGCTAGTGGATCGATCCATTGAAGCGGTGGATTCGTTCCAGCAGCTAGCGGCGGAGCAGGAGGAAGAAGAAAACTACCGAGAATATTCTCTTCTACCGATTAACTTTACAGGATCTGTTCGGCCGCACCTCAAAGAAGCCCTTAAAAGCGTTTTATGTGTCCAAATAGTACGCGTTTTAAGGTCCACCGCTAGGAGATGCTCTTACGGTTTTGCTGGTTCGTCGGAGTATTATTATATTTTTCAATGAACTGATTAGAGCCGTTAGATTTGGGTTTAACTGGTGAACTCGCTATTCATGACCATGCATCAAGTTCTTATTTTTTTTTAAAACGAGGCAAAAGTTTTACCTATTTTCATTAAGAAGAAGAGTTTAGATTACAACACAAGCAAGCCGAAGCTTGGCGAGAAGGTTCTACTCTCACGGCATTAAATTACTCAAATGCTTAGCCTCGACTACACATCAAGTCCTTATTCCTTTCCATGGATTTGAATTGTTGTCATTTTTTGGTTCCCTAAACATCATAAGACATATGCCCCTCCTCGAAACATGCTTTCACCCTGCTTATAAATAAAGCACCGACCAACAAACCACCACGGATATAAGAACAACACCACACCCACACCACGTTGGGCGCCCAAAAAGAAAATAAATGAAGAACATGGCGAATCGACTAAGTGACCTCTAATATTGTCTCACTGTGCTCAAGGCACCCCGATGCGTCCAGTACCAAGCAACATCTCCCTCAGAAGGGGCACCGTTGACATGGTGCGCGCTGCTACTCATATCAACGTACTGGTCTTAGGGTTTCCTCCGACATTCGGTGTAAGGTGAACTCGGGCTATCCACAACGCCCTCCAACAAGGAATGTCACCACCTGAAGGCAGCACCACGTCGATGTGAAACGATTCAACGCGGATTTCTCCCAAGCCCGAATCACAAAAACAACCGGACACAACCGAAACACCACCACCCGAGATGAATGTTGCCTTCTCTATGTAGGAAATAAAGTAGGTAAATAGCATGAGAATTTCAAATAAAAATAGTAGCCCGAGCAGAGAAAATCAACTTAATACATTCAGAAGAAAAAAAGGGGCATTACAAATGGTAGGCAAGGTGTACAAATATGCTACAATTGTGTTGATACATTTACTATAATTACTGACAAACCAAACTTTAACACGTTCTTGCATATCTAAAATAATAACATAACATGCCGGCGAGTGAAGCGTAGCGTGCGTGCGCTGGAGGCTGAGCTACATCAATCGAGAGAGTTTTGTGTGTGAGAAGCTCGAGTGTGTGTGCACAGTGACCGGGAACAATCTCCCTCTCCCTTTGGGAGGACTGCTTCTGCTTTGAGGAAAAGGATGTCTCCATCCATCCAAAGCAGCAGATGATGAGAAAAGGTAGAGTGGCCACAAAAGAAGCCATGCCCTGCCATTGTTGAAGGATTGCCTCCGACTTTATCATTAGCATCACATAATGCAAGAAGTGTCTGCCAAGTGCATGGTTAATAGTATAGTCGTCTGCTGGCTATAAGAGATTGTCACGTCACTTGTAGTTAGCTTATAACTACCATGTATAATAGTTGGCTATGTGAATGGACTAATTTATCAATATATGACCCACATTATACTCTCACATAATGACTAGCAGCACGAGTTGCATCTGACTCTTATATGAGAGCCCGCTTCACTTCTCTCTCCTCTTATCTCTTCCATGCCTAAAGTATATTTTCATTATTTCATACTGTATGCATTTGGTATTATGTTACGGTATCTAGTAGTAAAGCCATGCATCTCCGGAAATGATGATACCAAGCACACTGCTCGCTCGTGCATCTCACTGAACAGAAAACTCTCACGTGAGTGTGACTAGCTGCCGTGTGCTTTTAGGGAGAAAAGGAAGCCTGCTTTATTTTAACCCAGTCTTTTAGTAGGTATCCCAATTAATCCAGCGTGTAGGTTTGTGTGTCACGGTGACAGGGAACAATCTCTCACTCCTTTGAGCAAAAACAGCCATCCAAAGCAGCATGGGTGGCCATGCGTGTAGAGCTGTAAGTGGGCCATAATCAGGGTATACCATTTCCACCGGCAGCATCTAATTTTGTCCAATACCTCTAAAATTGTATCTTTTTTTATGCCGGACATCCGGCCATTTTCAGATTGCCTCCCACAACACAACAGCACCCCCAAAGCAAAAAACCCAAGTGTGGTCGCCCGCTCGAAGGTGCCGGACACTTGGGGTGCCGATTTTCAGGGATATTTGAGGGTGCTTTGTGGTTGTCGATGAAGATAACCTAAGGTATGCCATTTGACATAGACTGTGGCAGTCATGAAGGATTTCAAGACACGGGTATGTGGACGCTGCAGGCACCGATGTTCCGATGTGTCTCCGGCCACAAGATTGTAACCGTGCCTTTTTCTTCGGAAAAGCACAGAAAAGCAAAGAATACGGAAAGAAAGCCATCCATCATCTCCACGAATGATGGCATGTCTTGCTTTATGGTTGTGCCCTTCTACCGATGATTTTCATACTGTATAGATTTTAGCATCGTAAATGTTACTAATGCATTTTCTTTCTGTATACTAGCTAGGTCAAACACTATAATATATTCATTTTAACTAAAGCTAACAAGCATTCTGTCAGACCCTGAATTTAAGCTACACAAACAAAACGTATCGGTTGGGTCACACAACCAAGAACATACTGGGGTTACCAATCACAGGAAAACAATCAGGCCATGCTCGGAATGGATCATCGGCCGACAGTTCTTGGCGACCCCAACATCACATACGTTTCCAGATTGTGCACGCAAGAACCCAAAAAGTCTTCCAACTCGTATACTTCAACCATACACACATGGTATACGAGTCGGATTTTTAACAAGTTGAAATCACAGAATAAACCTAAGACACAAAGAAAGGAAATAATATCCAAAAGCTCTCACTGAGCAAAATATATCAAATGACACCAATCAGAGGACACATGTCCCAACATTACATCAAGCAGCGGAAACAAACCGGTCTGAGTACATACAAGAAGCAAAGGGCTCAAGGCCGAAACGGAAAAGAAGACCCATCCACGCAGTCCACCAGGAAGTAGCCCAGGGGAACTCTAACTACTCGTCGTAGCTCTCGTCGTCGAACTCCACGTAGTATCCACCCAACTGGTCGAACGAAGAATCCTCAACTGCAGAAAAACCACAGCCCGCGAACGGGTCAATACACCGAAGCGTATCGAACAAGTTTAAGCTAACAGGTTACAAAACTGTAAGATTCCCAAAATATGGGGGTAAGTGTACTTAGCGGCAGCAGCACTAGCAAACTAAAGAGACACGCTAAAACTTTCGTCTAATTAGAGAGGGATAAGAGAGCGTTTAAGTAGCCACCTACAACTGACACCAGTCATAACCCATTCTCGAATTAACCCCCTCAACCAAGTATGAGGAAGCAATCCGGGAATACTCACACGTTAACAATTTTAGTTACCATTTAGGGTGGAAGTAATGCTATATTACTAGTCACATTAATTAACAATGATTAGATGTAAGTTGTCTAGATCTTGTTAGCCAGCATCATCACCAAAGTCGTCCATAACCGTGGACACGGCTCATCGATAAGATTATACCCTGCAGGGGTGCACTATAGTACCCATACTCGCATGATCAACCCGTTAGGGCCTCTCAACACGACTCATTCCTTCACTACAGCAAGTCCAAGTGCCACCCATATGAGTTGTTACCCGCGTCAGGAGTCCGGCCGAATCTCGATTGCGGACTCATTAGTTTGTGACTACGCCACCATGCGGCTCAAACCACAGTAGGAACTGTCCGCTACGCGACGTACCACCCCTGTATGACCCCCCGTAACAAGTAACCTCTCGTCGATCATCATCATCATGCACATGCATATGAGCGAATGGAAAACCCGAACTACTTGCGGCACATGGACGAGCTGAGGATCCGTTCAAAGTCGACGGGGGCTCCATTGGGCCACCCACAAGTGGTTAGTGCGCTCAAAATTGGATCCGAGGACAAAATCTCAGTTCCTAGGTCGACACTGAGCAGAACAAAGCACCTCGCAAGGCCTTCCGCCTGGTGCCTTATCTTTTAATTATAGAACCCAAAAATAAGACAACAGTTTATTATAGTAGAACAATATATCATACTAAGCATATGAGATAAAGACAAAGGAACGACTCGCTCAACCAATCCTAAGCATGCACTACGACTCGCAAAGGCCAACAGATAAACATGCAAGGGGTTATGGGTTGTGGGGATATAGCTGTATAGGCTGCAGGAAAAACATGTGATGGGATCGCAATTCAAGAATCGATAACTAGGATAGCATAGATCAAAAGGCAAGAATGAAAACCCGACAATCGTGTAACCGGTTAGCAGAAGCTTGCCTGGCAGCTCGTAGCCTGGCACGATAGCTGGAACCTCAGTATCGTAGGTACTCGCAGCAGACACGTCGTCGTCTACCCAAAGAGAGCCAAACATAGACAATAGGAAACAATAATCAATACAGAGAAATGCGCAAACAAATGATGATGCGATATGGTATGAGATGATTAGGTCATATTAAAGCGGGGATGGAATCCCGGCAAAAGATTAGGGTGCAAGTTATTTGTGTAGCCCACCATTTAAATGTTACTTAAAAATAGCAGAAGTGGTGATCCAATTAATTTAAATGGAAAAGACATTAATTACTTAATTGCCCTACACATTACATATTTAGGAATTAATTGCAATTTATTTATCTTCAACTCAAATTAAATATTTATTAGCATGGCAAGAAAATGGTATAAAAGATATGAGCATATTAAATGGAATTAGGGCATTATATATTTATTACCCCACATATTCCATATTTAATTAATTAAATGCATTTGTTAATTTAAACTAAGCATTTAAGATAAATGATGCAAAATGACATAAGAATATTATAATAATGTTTATTGCATTTTTCTGATATGAAAACATATAAAGTTTATTTAATTTGGAGTTATATATTAAAAGTTATTGCAAAAAGGAAGTGTAGGGTTGTTTCTGTAAAACCCGAGGACTTAACCGTGATAGAAAAACTAACAAGGGAGGTCTACTGTGCAAAACCAGGAACACAGGGGCTTCGGTGCAAAGTTCCCACGCTCCGGACTTTTCTTACCGGGCGCGGGGCACACCCAGCGACTGCTGGTGGGTCCTGGTGCCACGCGGGCGGGGTGCGCACGGCGCTGGCCTCCGCGGTCGCTGACCCGCGGGGCCCGCGTGTCAGTGAGTGCGAGGGAAAATAAAAAGGGGCTTCCTTTTCCACTGCCCGCGGGAGGAATCGAACGCGCGACGCGCTCGATGCGGAACGTTCGGCTCGTTAGCCAGTAGGTTAGTGTAGCGATTAGTGTTAGGTTTAGTATAGCTCTTGTTTTAAACAGCAGTAGAGATGGTTTTCGTTTTCTGACGAAACTGTCGAAAGAAACAGACAGCGCGTGGCGGCGGAAAGATCGGCCGGCGTCGAGCACGACCTGGTGACTCCCAGCTCGCATGGTTGTGTGCAACCGGAAGCGGCACTGCGGGCGGGTGCGTGTGCGTGCGGAGATGCATCAAAGGCGTCATATCTCCTCTAATTCGTGCACGGGAACAAGCGGGCGCGGCGCAGCCGTGGCGGAGCTCGTCCGGAGCCGGCGAAATTCCGGCGATTTAGGAGAGGAACGGGGGGAGAAGGAACGGGAATCGCCGCAGCTCACCTAGGGGAAACTGTTGGCGAGCGGAGGGGAGTTGGGGAGGTCGGAGACGAGTAGACGGTGCTCGGGGAGGCGAGGCGGAGCTCGGGTCCGCACGGTCGTCGTGGAAGAAGAAGAAGGAGTGTTGGTCCCGTCGCGGCTCCCGGCGTTGAGGACGAAGCAGGACTTGACGGCGCTTCTTCTGGCGTGAGGATGAGGCAGGGGGCGCACGGGTTCACGCCGGTGTCGAGGACGGAGCTCCGGTCATGGCGACGGCAGGGCGAGGGGAGCGTGCGGCGGCGGGGGAGAGGAGAAAATTAGGGTTAGGGTTTCGGCTCCGGTCGAATAAGTAGAGAGAGGGAGGCGGAGGTGGCAGTGGGGCTCCGGTGGGGGCTCGAGGGCAGTGGGGGCGAGCTCCAGAGCCAGCATGTAAAGGAGCTCGTCTCCTGACCGTACGAGGAAGGAGGAGAGGGGAGTGGGCCGGGAGCAGGCCGAGCTGGGTTGAGTTTGGCCGTGGTGGCCCAGCTCGGCCAGAAGCTCCGTTTTTTTTTGTACTGAAATCTTTTTCTTTTACAAAACTTTCTGATTTTTGTATTTGTAAAGCAAATTAAGAGAAAAGGCATAAAAGAACTTTCGAACAATTTTTACAAGTTTCAAATTAGTCATATTAATATCTTATTTGATTATTTATAAATAATTGGAAACTTCAAATGAATTTATTTTTGAAAGCATTTGGATTCAAAATAAGAATTTAAATTTGTAATTTGAATTTGATGCACAAAATTAAATAAATGCAAGCACATATGGAATGATGACATGATATCCATTATTAATGCACACAAATAAGGAAAGCTACAGTTGGGCTGTTACAACACTCCCCCCTCAAAGGAATCACGTCCCGAGATTCTTCATGGAGCAACAAAGAGGTTGGGGTACTCGGCACGGAGATGGTCTTCACGTTCCCATGTAGCTTCCTTGTCAGAATGATGAGACCATTGAACCTTGTAGAACTTGACAGTGTTGTTACGGGTGCGACGTTCAGCTTCGTAAAGAATGCGAATCGGTTGTTCCACATAAGAGAGATCTTCTCGAAGTTCAATTGATCCATGATCAACTGCACGACCTGGATCTTGGAAGCACTTCTTGAGTTGTGACACGTGGAAGACATCGTGCACTTTGGAGAGGTTTGGAGGAAGTTCCAGACGGTAAGCCAACTCACCACGCCTTGAAAGGACATTGAAAGGCCCAACATAACGCGGAGCGAGCTTCCCTTTGATGCCAAAGCGTTGCGTGCCTCTCAGAGGAGTGACACGAAGGTAAGCTTGATCACCAGGTGCATAGACCATGTCCCTGTGCTTGCTATCATAATAGCTTTTCTGCCGAGATTGGGCAATCTTCAGATTGTCACGAATGATGCGAACCTTTTCTTCAGCCTCCTGGATAATATCCGCCCCAAAGAATGGACGTTCACCAGCTTGAGACCAATTGAGAGGAGTTCTACATTTGCGGCCATAGAGAGCTTCAAATGGAGTCATGCCTAGACTTGCTTGGAAACTGTTGTTGTAGGAGAACTCAGCATACGGAAGGCAATCCTCCCATTTCATGCCAAAGGAGGTAACACAAGCTCTGAGCATATCCTCCAGAATTTGGTTCACTCTTTCAACCTGTCCACTTGTCTGTGGATGGTAAGCTGTGCTGAACAGAAGTTTGGTACCCAAGGCTTTCTGAAAGCTATCCCAAAATCGAGAAGTGAAGATACTTCCACGATCTGAGCTTATTGCCAAAGGAACACCATGTAAAGGAACCAGCCTTGTCATATAGAGTTCTGCCAACTGACTAGCTGATACTGTCTCTTTGACTGGAAAGAAGTGAGCCACTTTGGAGAGACGATCAATGACAACAAAGATTGCATCGTTGCCTTTCTTGGACTTTGGAAACCCAGTAACGAAGTCCATCTCGATCTTGTCCCATTTCCATTCAGGAATTTGTAGTGGTTGAAGGAGTCCAGGTGGTCTCTGATGAACTGCCTTGACACGACAGCAAACATCACAATGAGACACATAGCGAGCAATTTCACGCTTCATCCTGGTCCACCAATAGATTGACTTGAGGTCCTGGTACATCTTTGTGCTGCCAGGGTGAATAGAAAGCGGAGTATCATGAGCCTCCTTGAGAATGAGTTCTCTTAAGCTGTCAAGTTTGGGCACTACAATGTGTTCTTCAAACAGCAAGGTACCCTTGTCATCGAGAGAGAAACTCTTGTACTTATCCTTGCCAATGTTGTCTTTGATATTCTTGACACCAGAATCACGCAACTGTGCGGCACAGATCTTATCCTCAAGTGTAGGAGTGGCAGTCAAGTTTGCGAGATAACCAGAGGGAACCACTTGAAGATTGAGTTTCTTGAATTCTTCATGAATTGGAGGTTGGATGTCCTCAACCATGAGGTTGTTGCAATAGGACTTGCGACTGAGAGCATCAGCCATTACATTAGCTTTGCTTGGAGTGTAAGAGATGGTAAGATCGTAATCTGAGAGTTTCTCAAGCCACCTTGTTTGCCTGAGGTTCAAGTCTGGTTGAGTGAAGAGATATTTGAGACTCTTGTGATCAGTGAAGATCTCACAGCTGTGCCCCAACAAATAAGGTCTCCAAGCCTTGAGGGCATACATGATTGCTGCAAGTTCAAGATCATGTGTAGGATAGTTGAGCTCATGAGGCTGCAACTGGCGAGATGCATAAGCCACAACTTTGCGTTCTTGCATGAGGACTGCGCATAGTCCTTGAAGAGATGCATCGCAGAAGATTTGGAAAGGTTTGGAAGTATCTGGTCCAACTAGAATAGGAGTAGAAGTGAGTTTAGCTTTCAAGAGATTGAAACTCTCATCACACTTTGGAGTCCAAAGAAACTTTCTATCCTTCCTTGTAAGATCGGTGAGAGGCTTAGCGATTTTGGAGAAGTTCTCAACAAATCGACGGCAATAGCTAGCCATGCCAAGGAAACTCCTGACTTGTTTCACCGATGTAGGAGGCAACCATTCAACAATGGCCTTCACTTTTTCTGGATCCACTGAAATGCCTTCAGAAGAGATGACATGACCAAGGTAGGATACTTTAGGAAGCCAGAATTCACACTTGGAGAACTTGGCGTAGAGACGGTGTTCTCGGAGTTTCAACAAGATAAGACGTAGATGTTCTCCGTGTTCTTCCTCGGTTTTGGAATAGATAAGAATGTCATCGAGATAGACTACCACGAACTTATCGAGGTATTCCATTAAAACGAAGTTCATGAGACGTGAGAAAGTCGCCGGAGCATTTGTGAGACCGAAAGACATGACAGTGTATTCGTAGAGACCATAACGAGTGGTGAAAGCTGTCTTTGGAATGTCTTCTTTGCGGATCTTGATCTGGTGATAACCTGACCTCAAGTCCAACTTGGAGAAAACCTTAGCACCAACCAGTTGATCGAACAGATCGTTGATGCGAGGGAGAGGATACTTGTTCTTGATGGTTTTCTTGTTCAGAGGACGGTAGTCAACAACCAGTCGCTCAGTCGTGTCCCTCTTTTTGACAAACAGAGTAGGACAACCCCAAGGAGAAGTACTAGGTTGAATATGGCCTTTCCTTTCCAACTCCTCTAGCTGTCTCTTAAGCTCAGCCAGTTCTTTGGGGCCCATCTTGTAAGGACGTTTGGAGATAGGAGCAGTGCCTGGTTCTAGTTCAATAACGAACTCGACGGCTCTGTCAGGTGGCATACCTGGTAATTCTTCAGGAAAGTCTCGGACCACCGGAATAGCTTCTATGGAAGGAAGAGGATCAACATTGAGAGCGAAAAGCTGAGCTGAAGAGGTTTGGTTTGGAGAATAGACTATATGTCCAGAAGGATGAGAAAGAGTTACAGTCTTTGTGGAACAGTCTATCTTGGCTTGATTGGCCTTCAACCAATCCATGCCCAGAATGACATCAATATCAGAATTGCCGAGAATTATTAGAGATGCCAAGAAGATATGGCCTCCAATTTGGATTTCATTGCCGTGGCTTATCTTGGAAGAAGTCATTTGCACGCCGGGGGAAGTGACAGTGAGATTGCTCGAGAGGGGTTCGTGAGGTAAACTATGAGTTACAGCAAACTTAGTTGAAACGAAAGAATGAGATGCTCCTGTATCGAACAACACCCTAGAAGAGATAAAGTTGACGGGTAGTGTACCAAGAACAACTTCTGGAGCTTCTTCTGCTTCCTCAGCCCTGATGTGGTTCACCCGCGCAGCACGTGCCGGAGGCCTGGTGTTGGGGACGAAAGGCCTAGTCGGGGCAGGTGCGCGGACCATCGCCTGAGTTGGAGCAGGGCGAGGTGGTGGAGGAAGTGTACGGGTCTCCGGGCAGTTGTTGGAGTAGTGTCCCGGTTTCCCGCACTCGTAGCAGGTCACGTTGGGGCGAGCGCATGTTGTCCTTGGCGGTCCTCCGAAACCCCTCATAGCTAGAGCCGGGTTCGGTGGGCGAGGTGCGAGTCCTGGAGGTCCTGGCACGTAGGTAGCTCGTGCGAAGGCGCTGTTAGGCACCCAGAGCCGACGCTTCTGAGAAGGAGCGGCGGCGATTGACGATGAAGAAGAGTTGGTCTCACGAGTGTGCTTGCGCGACTCCTCGAAGACCTTGCGCCCATGCTCCTCATTGAGCGCGATGTTGACGAGGTCCTCGAAGTTGTCGGCCTTGACGAGGTTCAGCTTGTACTTGAGCGCGGGGTTGAAACCCTTGCGGAACTTGGCCATCTTCTTGACCTCAGTGTTCACCTCATCTCCAGCGTAACGAGCAAGGCGATTGAACTCGCCATTGTACTCCATCACGTCCATCTTGCCTTGCGTCAGCGAGTTAAACTGCTCGCGCATCCTGTCCATGAGACCTTCTGGGATGTGGTGGCGCAGGAAGGCTGCCCTGAACTCCCCCCAAGTGGTAACCACCCCGGGAGCTCTCATAGCCTGGAAGTTTTCCCACCATGAGGCAGACTTGCCCCTAAGCAGGTAGGACACGTAAGGCACCTTGTCGTGCTCAGCCACGTGGGCGATAGCAAGTGTCCTTTCCATCTCGTGAAGCCAATCATCAGCTTCCAGCGGCTCAGTGGGGGAAGCGAAGTTCCTTGGGCCCAGACCGAGGAAGTCCTTGACGGTCACACGTGCATTGCCTTCATTGCGATGCCCGTGGTTGTTCTGGTAGACTTGGTTCTCGGCCATTTGAGCCAGAACTTGGGTCATCTGACCAAGCAACTCAGTGATTGGAGGCGGTTGTGGTGCGTCTTCCGCATTGCGGTTGTTCCTGGTGTTCGTCATCCCGGAGACATTGGATATTAGAACAGCGACAAGATACACAAAGCCAGGGAAAACTTGGAAAGTCGAATTCTTGCTCAGAAAAACAGTTGCAAACTGTAGGATAACAAGGATAAGCTTCTCATAACAAAGGTTCATAACCATACACTTAGTTAGCCATCAGTACAACCACCAAGGTTACAGTACTACAAGGACAGCTACTAGTACAAAGTTAACCATCCGTACAACCAACACGGTTTCGGTACAAAGGATAGCTACTACAACAAAGGAAAAGATACAACTCGAAGACTAGCTCTCGCTTCCCTCAGAAGACGAAACTAGGTGGCGGCGATGGGTGTAGCGACGATCGCAGTACACGTGGTACTCTCGCACAATGCGTCGAAGCTGAACGGAGTAGGCATCTGGCGTCTGTGTCCCGTACAGTAGTGGTCCAACGTGGTCTGGATCAGTAGTGATCAGAGGACCACGCTCTGGAGTGTATCCACCCACAGCAGACAGACGACTCGGAAAAGCGAGCTGGAACCTCGGGAAAGCGTCTGGTGTGACGTTCCTCCTGTCATACTGACCCAGGTGAGAGAGTGCCCGGTGCAGCTGCTGACGGACTGCTGCTAGCTCCAAGCGTAGAGTCCCTGCAACTGAGTCTGAAGACTGGCCAAACTGAGCGGTCATGTCCAGAACCTCGAGCTCGTACTGAGAGTCCGTGTAGGGGTAGTATGGAACGTAGCAGAACGGATGGTTGTTGAAGCAGTAGTAGTCCCTGCACAGAGCCAGAGCTGCATCGTAAGCTGCTAAGTGTACTTCCATGTCCACAGTGGAAGCCTCAGCAACGTGCTTGTGCACAGTATCACCATCATCTCCGCTGATCCAAACAGCAGCTCTGTAGAAGGTCTGTCCGTAATCCCTGGGGATCTCGGACACCTGGTACTCCGGGAGGTAGCTGAAACCGACATAGTCAACCATGCTTCTGAGAAGCTTCGGGTAACCGGTAGTCTGCTCACAGTGGGTCTTACGCACCACCTGGGCGTGCGCCATCTACATAGCAGTTTGAAGTAGAAGTTAGCCTCCGGGAACAAAAAGGATTGATTGCACAGAACGAATTGTACAATGACAAGGAGATGAAAACCAGAGAAAGGTAGAACAACAACTGATTGATTCAAGATTGAAACTGAACATAGCCGAAGAAGTTGATAACCACCAAAACGACAAAAACCACCTGCAACTATGGTACTACGGAAAACCCAGAACACGTGATGTCCTAAATTTTAAAATTAAGGTGAGAAGGGAAATTATCGTAACACTTCCTTACCAGAAGAACAGGGAGGGTGGGTGGGGAAAGAAGTAAAAGAACAGAATTCCTACTCTCACGTTTAAGATTTCCTGATAACTACAAAAATATTTTTCTAGACTCAAACAACGACCAGTAGAAGGGAACCTGAGGGCGTTTAAGCTCTGATACCAACTGTCAGACCCTGAAATCAAGCTACACAAACGAAACGTATCGGTTGGGCCACACAACCAAGAACATACTGGGGTTACCAATCCCAGGAAAACAATCAGGCCATACTCGGAATGGATCATCGGCCGACAGTTCTTGGCGACCCCAACGTCACATACGTTTCCAGATTGTGCACGCAAGAACCCAAAAAGTCTTCCAACTCGTATACTTCAACCATACACACATGGTATACGAGTCGGATTTTTAACAAGTTGAAACCACAGAATAAACCTAAGACACAAAGAAAGGAAATAATATCCAAAAGCTCTCACTGAGCAAAATATATCAAATGGCACCAATCAGAGGACACATGTCCCAACATTACATCAAGCAGCGGAAACAAACCGGTCTGAGTACAGACAAGAAGCAAAGGGCTCAAGGCCGAAACGGAAAAGAAGGCCCATCCACGCAGTCCACCAGGAAGTAGCCCAGGGGAACTCTAACTACTCTTCGTAGCTCTCGTCGTCGAACTCCACGTAGTATCCACCCAACTGGTCGAACGAAGAATCCTCAACTGCAGAAAAACCACAGCCCGCGAACGGGTCAATACACCAAAGCGTATCGAACAAGCTTAAGCTAACAGGTTACAAAACTGTAAGATTCCCAAAATATGGGGGTAAGTGTACTTACCGGCAGCAGCACTAGCAAACTAAAGAGACACGCTAAAACTTTCGTCTAATTAGAGAGGGATAAGAGAGCGTTTAAGTAGCCACCTACAACTGACACCAGTCATAACCCATTCTCGAATTAACCCCCTCAACCAAGTATGAGGAAGCAATCCGGGAATACTCACACGTTAACAATTTTAGTTACCATTTAGGGTGGAAGTAATGCTATATTACTAGTCACATTAATTAACAATGATTAGATGTAAGTTGTCTAGATCTTGTTAGCCAGCATCATCACCAAAGTCGTCCATAACCGTGGACACGGCTCATCGATAAGATTATACCCTGCAGGGATGCACTACAGTACCCATACTCGCATGATCAACCCGTTAGGGCCTCTCAACACGACTCATTCCTTCACTACAGCAAGTCCAAGTGCCACCCATATGAGTTGTTACCCGCGTCAGGAGTCCGGCCGAATCTTAATTGCGGACTCATTAGTTTGTGACTACGCCACCATGCGGCTCAAACCACAGTAGGAACTGTCCGCTACGTGACGTATCACCCCTGTATGACCCCCCGTAACAAGTAACCTCTCGTCGATCATCATCATCATGCACATGCATATGAGCGAATGGAAAACCCGAACTACTTGCGGCACATGGACGAGCTGAGGATCCGTTCAAAGTCGAGGGGGGCTCCATTGGGCCACCCACAAGTGGTTAGTGCGCTCAAAATTGGATCCGAGGACAAAATCTCAGTTCCTAGGTCGACACTGAGCAGAACAAAGCACCTCGCAAGGCCTTCCGCCTGGTGCCTTATCTTTTAATTATAGAACCCAAAAATAAGACAACAGTTTATTATAATAGAACAATATATCATACTAAGCATATGAGATAAAGACAAAGGAACGACTCGCTCAACCAATGCTAAGCATGCACTACGACTCGCAAAGGCCAACAGATAAACATGCAAGGGGTTATGGGTTGTGGGGATATAGCTGTATAGGCTGTAGGAAAAACATGTGATGGGATCGCAATTCAAGAATCGATAACTAGGATAGCATAGATCAAAAGGCAAGAATGAAAACCGACAATCGTGTAACCGGTTAGCAGAAGCTTGCCTGGCAGCTCGTAGCCTGGCACGATAGCTGGAACCTCAGTATCGTAGGTACTCGCAGCAGACACGTCGTCGTCTACCCAAAGAGAGCCAAACATAGACAATAGGAAACAATAAGCAATACAGAGAAATGCGCAAACAAATGATGATGCGATATGGTATTAGATGATTAGATCATATTAAAGCGGGGATGGAATCCCGGCAAAAGATTAGGGTGCAAGTTATTTGTGTAGCCCACCATTTAAATGTTACTTAAAAATAGCAGAAGTGGTGATCCAATTAATTTAAATGGAAAAGACATTAATTACTTAATTGCCCTACACATTACATATTTAGGAATTAATTGCAACTTATTTATCTTCAACTCAAATTAAATATTTATTAGCATGGCAAGAAAATGGTATAAAAGATATGAGCATATTAAATGGAATTAGGGCATTATATATTTATTACCCCACATATTCCATATTTAATTAATTAAATGCATTTGTTAATTTAAACTAAGCATTTAAGATAAATGATGCAAAATGACATAAGAATATTATAATAATGTTTATTGCATTTTTCTGATATGAAAACATATAAAGTTTATTTAATTTGGAGTTATATATTAAAAGTTATTGCAAAAAGGAAGTGTAGGGTTGTTTCTGTAAAACCCGAGGACTTAACCGTGATAGAAAAACTAACAAGGGAGGTCTACTGTGCAAAACCAGGAACGCAGGGGCTTCGGTGCAAAGTTCCCACGCTCCGGACTTTTCTTACCGGGCGCGGGGCACACCCAGCGACTGCTGGTGGGTCCTGGTGCCACGCGGGCGGGGTGCGCACGGCGCTGGCCTCCGCGGTCGCTGACCCGCGGGGCCCGCGTGTCAGTGAGTGCGAGGGAAAATAAAAAGGGGCTTCCTTTTCCACTGCCCGCGGGAGGAATCGAACGCGCGACGCGCTCGATGCGGAACGTTCGGCTCGTTAGCCAGTAGGTTAGTGTAGCGATTAGTGTTAGGTTTAGTATAGCTCTTGTTTTAAACAGCAGTAGAGATGGTTTTCGTTTTCTGACGAAACTGTCGAAAGAAACAGACAGCGCGCGGCGGCGGAAAGATCGGCCGGCGTCGAGCACGACCTGGTGACTCCCATCTCGCGTGGTTGTGTGCAACCGGAAGCGGCACTGCGGGCGGGTGCGTGTGCGTGCGGAGATGCATCAAAGGCGTCATATCTCCTCTAATTCGTGCACGGGAACGAGCGGGCGCGGCGCGGCCGTGGCGGAGCTCGTCCGGAGCCGGCGAAATTCCTGCGATTTAGGAGAGGAACGGGCGGAGAAGGAACGGGAATCGCCGCAACTCACCTAGGGGAAACTGTTGGCGAGCGGAGGGGAGTTGGGGAGGTCGGAGACGAGTAGACGGTGCTCGGGGAGGCGAGGCGGAGCTCGGGTCCACGCGGTCATTGTGGAAGAAGAAGGAGGAGTGTTGGTCCCGTCGCGGCTCCCAGCGTTGAGGACGAAGCAGGACTTGACGACGCTTCTTCTAGCGTGAGGATGAGGCAGGGGGCGCACGGGTTCACGCCGGTGTCGAGGACGGAGCTCCGGTCATGGCGACGGCAGGGCGAGGGGAGCGTGCGGCGGCGGGGGAGAGGAGAAAATTAGGGTTAGGGTTTCGGCTCCGGTCGAATAAGTAGAGAGAGGGAGGCGGAGGTGGCAGTGGGGCTGCGGTGGGGGCTCGAGGGCAGTGGGGGCGAGCTCCATAGCCAGCGTGTAAAGGAGCTCGTCTCATGTCCGTACGAGGAAGGAGGAGAGGGGAGTGGGCCGGGAGCAGGCCGAGCTGGGTTGAGTTGGGCCGTGGTGGCCCAACTCGGCCAGAAGCTCCGTTTTTTTTTTGTACTGAAATCTTTTTCTTTTACAAAACTTTCTGATTTTTGTATTTGTAAAGCAAATTAAGAGAAAAGGCATAAAAGAACTTTTGAACAATTTTTACAAGTTTCAAATTAGTCATATTAATATCTTATTTGATTATTTATAAATAATTGGAAACTTTAAATGAATTTATTTTTGAAAGCATTTGGATTCAAAATAAGAATTTAAATTTGTAATTTGAATTTGATGCACAAAATTAAATAAATGCAAACACATATGGAATGATGACATGATATCCATTATTAATGCACACAAATAAGGAAAGCTACAGTTGGGTTGTTACACATTCTATTTTGGGAAGGAGCGAGTACCTCATTTGGCTTCCCTGTGTGGCTGTGGCGGCGACGACTAATTGAAGATGGTCGAGTAGTGACGATGCTACGGGATGCAGGTCCTGTGTATGTCCTCTCTGTAGCCGGTCCTGAATAAACAATCAATCTCTCTCTCTTTCCCTTAATTTGAGTTAGCCAAAATTGTGTGTTCTGTTGAATAATTAGGTGATTTAGCATCTAATTTAATTTCCTAATAACAGTGAACTAGAATAATATAAATTATACTAATCATATGATCTACGCAAACAGTATATAAACAAATGCAATGTAGAGTATATACTATAAGTAAGAACTGTAGCAAAACATCATATAGGAAGATCAAGAATACGTACGGTGCAGCGGCAGTCGCACCACTGGACTTTCCCGTGTCATCGCCCATGTCGTCGATGAAAATGCTGGCGATGTCGGGGAAGAAGTCGTTGTTGGGGAAGAACTCGAAGCCAGTAGTCGCGCGAGTGCGCTCCCCAAAAACCTGATCGCCCCTCTCCCGTACAGGATCACAAGAGGCGGGGTTCCGGAGGCCTACTGTCCCTTCAACCGGTGCACGCCGGAAGACGGGATGGAGAAGGCTTGGTAGACGGTGGCGCAATGTTCTGGAACGGTGTGAGACCATGTATCTCGTAGTCGCAACTAGGGTTTGCCCTGAGCATTATATGTAGTGCGAGTCGGGTAGAACGTGAGTTGTAAGTCACGATCGAGTCGGTAACGCCCCACGATCCCAGAGGAATCGGAAACGGCAAGATAATTAACGTGTCTGTTAATTACTAATCAATGACTCATTAATTTTCCTGGACTGCAAAAATATAACCTCGGCTCGGCGAGATTCCCGTAACTCGCGACGCGTCGTGACGTGTCGTGATGAGGCGAGGCGTGGCGTGGCGAGGCGAGCGAGGAGGAGGAGCGCGCGTGTGGCACCCTTCATCTTCTCTTATTATCACTAGCTCATATTGGTACTAGAACATCCCACTATATAAAGTGGTGCAGCTCACTCTCCACTATCAGTATGGGACTAAACATTAGTCATGTACACTAAACCAGCCATTTATTAATGGGCCATGGGAATTTCGGATTTTAGTTGGGCTGACCCATGTACACTAAAATTCCAGCAATCCCCCACAAAGTCTCATTGGCACATTATATCACATTTGTTCCAAAACATTGTTTTATATACCGGTGTTTAGTGGGGATTGTTAAGTTGAACTCCACTTAGAAACTTATGCTACTTTAGACCACAATTTGAATAGTGGACTATGTCTTGAACTACAAGTTTGTTGCGACCTAATTTCACACAAGCCCTGGACCGATACTAGGCTACCGCAAGGCTTCCCCGCGGTGTGGAGCTTATAGGTCATACTCCAAGGCCTTTCATGAGTTTACTAAAGAGCACCCGACTCTCATGGACTGCGACGTTTAACAGTCAGACTCATATAGGTGTATTCCTCAAGAGATGCTCTGCAGGATAACATCTCCGTTTGTAAAAGTAAGCCGCTTGGAACACATTAAGATAAATATCAACCTGCCATGTAGATCAAGAGAGTATTGCATCTTTGCGGAGTGGGATAGTAAAATGTAAGGATACTCTCCTCCCAGCCGACCATCAGCTTGTCTCCCACTTCTAATTCACGGAATCTCCGATCACATAGAGTAGGTTACCACTGTGGACAACTCATATGGTGGGTCTCAAACCCATTCTCCCTCGATGCATTATCTATCACATTACGTGATAAACCCTTTGTAAAAGGATCTGCCAAGTTCTTAGATGTTTGGATATAATCCAACGCAATAACTCCGGAGTTCTTCAATTTTCTGACAGATATTAATCTCCTTTTCACATGCCTTGATGACTTCAAATTATCCTTAGAACTTTTAATCTTGACTATCACAGTTTGATTATCTCAGTTCATAAGGATAGCGGGTATGGATTTTTCAACCACAGGTAAGTCCATCAAAAGCTCTCGAAGCCACTCTGCTTCAACAGTGGATGTGCCTAATGCTGTGAGTTCTGCTTCCATAGTTGACCTCGTTAAGATGGTCTGCTTGCAAGACTTCCAGTAAACAGCTCCACCACCGAGTGTAAACAGATAACCACTCGTAGCCTTAATCTCATCAGCATTAGATATCCAATTGAAATCACTATAACCTTCCAGTACTCTAGGATAACCAGAATAGTGAATTCCATAGCTAGCAGTGCCTTTTAAATAGCGCATAACTCTCTCAAGCGCATGCCAATGATCATCTCCCGGGTTGGAAACAAACCGGCTCAACTTGCTTACAGCAAAAGAGATGTCAGACCTCGTGGCACAAGCCAAATACATAAGCGAGCCAATGATCTGATAATATCTCAGTTGATCTCTAGCAATGCCCTGATTCTTTCGAATCAACACACTGGGATTTTATGGTGTCGGAGAAGGCTTGCAGTCGTCATACCCGAAGCGACTCAAGATCTTTTCCACATAGTGGGATTGAAGCAGTGTAATCCCACCATCACCATCTCTCAGCAGCTTGATGTTTAAGATTACATCAGCTACTTCAAGATCCTTCATCTCAAAACAGTGAGATAAGAAATCCTTAACCTCCTTGATTAAATCAAGATTGGTTCCAAATATCAGTATATCATCGACATATAGACATAGAATAACTCCCTCGCCCCCACCATGGCGATAGTATACACACTTATCGGCTTTGTTAACAACGAAACCTGCAGCGGTTAAAGTTCTTTCAAACTTCTCATGCCACTGCTTAGGAGCTTCCTTAAGGCCATATAAAGATTTCAATAACTTGCACACCTTTGCTTCCTGACCCGGTACTACAAAACCATCAGGCTGATCCATATAAATTTCCTCGTCTAACTCTCCATTTAGAAAAGTTGTCTTAACGTCCATTTGATGAACAAGAAGACGATGCGAGGCAGCCAATGAAAGTAGCACCCGAATCGTGGTCAGTCTAGCCACAGGTGAGTAAGTATCAAAGAAGTCTTCTCCTTCTTTCTGGGTATAACCCTTGGCCACAAGCCGTGCCTTGTACTTCTCAATAGTACCATCATGCCTAAGCTATTTCTTGAACAATCACTTACATCCTACAGGTTTGCACCCATAAGGACGATCAGTAACTTCCCAGGTTCCGTTAGCTAAGATGGAATCCATCTCACTATGGACAACCTCCTTCCAGTAGTCATCATCAAGAGATGCATAAGCTTCTGAAATGGTACTGGGGGTTTCATCCACAAGATACACAATGAAATCATCACCAAAGGACTTAGCAGTCCTCTGTCTCTTGCTCCTAATAGGTGAAGGGGTTACGGTGCAGACAACAATAATTTATCTAGCGTACGAAACCCTAACTAGCCAGGATCTATCTATCTAGTACATGTGATAACGGTGGCGGAACGGGTTACATTACCTCCATGTAGACCGATAGCGGGGATTACGCTCCCGCACAAGCGTTGACGATGAAGTCGTACGTAGCCGACCTCGAGATCGCGGAGAACTTGCCGCGATGACGTAGACGATGACGCCGGGGTGTCGACGATGACCTGCGTCGACGGGCGTCGGGCGGAAGATGGCGAGGCGCCGGCACCAGAGGGTGCGCCGGCGGCAGAGGGGGGTGGCGCGGCGGCTGCAGGGGGCGAGACGACGTCGCCCAGGCTCCTCAAAAAGAGTTACCTCCGAGCACTCGCAAACATACGGAGCTTAACGACAACCCCCGGTCATTCAGATCCAGCTGAAATCGCAGGGGTAGATCTTATCTGGAATCCTGCAGGGCAACGGTGCCCGGCGGTATAGCTTAGGTGGAGATAGGAGGCAAAACGGGCGGAGAAGCAACTCGGTCGGCCTGCTATACAATTAATTGTATTTTTCTATAATTAATTCAATTAATATGCCTTGCTATATAAAGGGGGGAGGGGGTGTGCAAACATCTTGCCTCCCCCATGTGGGACTAAAGGAGAGGAGGAGGTGGGGGGTTCGGCCAAGCATGGGCTGGCCGCACCATGTTTGGGCCCCACCCCTTCCTTGGTGCGGCTCCCCCTAATGGGCCCCAATTGGCCCATTAGATGGGCTGCCCCTTTTTCCTTTATTTTTAATTAATATTAAATTAATATAAAATCCTATTAATTCATAATTAATATATTTATATATAATTTAATCTTCCGTGACTCCGAACCACCCGAACAACTTTCGGACATCCCTGGAACCACTCCAGACCTTCCCGGAACTCTTTACGGATCATTTCTCTCTCTCCAACAAAATCCTATATTATTCCAGAACCTATCTCCTGGTGTCGTTAAGACCTTAAGTTTGTTACGCTACGGTTCTAGAACACTCCAGACATGGTCGAGACACTCCGCTCACCAATGACTGTCAGGGATACCTGGATGTATATGACGGCCCATGTGCATTTTACGAATATCTTCCTTGAACCATAAATATGATATTCATTCCCTTTGTTTCTGCGATACTACCTTGTCCGAGATATGATCGTAGACACACCGATGTCTTTGTTGTATCTCGTTACCGACAAAGGTTATTAACTCGTCTGTGATATTACATCTCCATGACCTAGTCATAAGCTGCGCAGCTATATAGATGTAAGCTCACCGAGTGGGCCCAGAGTATCTTTCCATTACAAGAATGAACAAATCCCGCTCTTGATCCTTACATCTCGATGCTCTTTCGGAATACCCAATATGGACACCGTTATTGTCATGCTATATAAGACACAACATTTGATGCTCTCAAAGCACCCCTACGAAGCATCAATAAGTACGGTCTCACAGTCTAAGAAATAAGCTATCATATTCTTATCTATTGCAAATGACAAACATCGTAATACGATCTTATTGCAATACTTTGCGTATGTCCATCATCTTATTCAACTAACAAGATGACCCCGCTGTCAACCGACGTCATTGTCCTTGATCGGGAATCTCGATCAACTGTTGCCCAATGGACTAGCTCGTATAGAGGCTTACTAGGGACCTGGTTGTCTATGTATCACACGTGTATTAATAATTCCGATTAATACAATTATAGCACAATACACAAACCTATTATAAACTTACGAGATAATGCAATAAATACTACTTATTTATTTGCCTCTAGGGCATATCTCCTTCAGTCTCCCACTTGCACTAGAGTATAAATAAACTAGCTGCATTTTACTTTATCAAAATTCCTTATCAAATAAGAATCATTTGATAATGCTTGCTCGTGGAAGAGTACTCTGACAATCTGCACAATCCATGATTGTACATACTTTTGCGATTCATTGATATCAACTTGCTTGATATCACCATGTTATCCAATAACATACATGCAAATACCGTAACTAAGTGAGACTTCTGTTTCACAGCGCTTACTCTGATTATACCAACCAGATAACTACCTAGAAAAACACACTCAGTCACAATGAGCCCCTTGTAACAATTACAAACTCGCGATATCTACATACTTTCACACCAATGCAGAAAACTTGACATACTAATGTCAAACCATCAACTAACGCACTTCTACTTCCAGTAAATTCTAAATTTACTTTTACAACTGTTCTTTTCCTAAGAACATCGGTTATATTTCATCGAGCAGATAATATGGTTTATGTATGATGTCTAATATTACATAATAGACCAACATGTCACACAACCATTACTACCGTGTATCATTACTCTTAATGATCAATTGGATTTCAAAGGACCATCCTTTTGATTCTATTCTGACTCCTCAGATATAATCCAAAATAACTCGACTAACTATTAAAATTCCCATTCTATTCCAAATAGACACTAATTTCCAAATAGTTTCACAACTTCATCCTTTTCATCTATTCTACTGGTACAATTTCACAATGTGTCATTTACACAAGATGAATTCGTCTCCCACTCAAATTATGTCTCCACATATTTGAGAACACGAGCTCCCACTCAAAAACATGTCATCCACATATTTGAGTTCCTAAGCTCCCACTCAAAAATATGCTATCCACATATTTCACCTGAGTGAACTAACTATGTCTCCCACTTAAATCGACATTTTGGTCAAACCAAAATCATTGATCTATTATCAATTCGAATTCAATACAAACTACAATATTACATTAATACAAATCCTTCAGACTTCAAGCATGTCTACATAAATGTAGTCAACAAATTTGATCTTGTCCAAGACACTTTTCTTGACAAGACATACTTCCACGTCTTTCTTATAGTCACATTTCTCATATAACATTTTATATGATGATTAAACAATCTTATTCCTCTAATAAGAATTGTAGCAACAATTACTCTTTTAATCCTTTCAAATGTAACTTGGATTTCTAGTCTCAAAAATCCTTTGTTCATATTCTGATATTTTCTCAATTTTCTTTGTATTCATAAAGTGCACCTTGATCTGTCAACAAGATCTGAAACATTTAATATTGTGCTGTGACCTGACAGCAATAATAAATATAACAACACTCTATTTAGAAGATTCTTTCATGAAAATATTATGATCTTTGTAAAGAGGATTGCAAGCAGAAAACAATTTTCTAATCTCCCTCACTCTTAATCACCAAATTTTTATTTGTAGACATATACTCTTTGGAACACCTTCCAACATAGGTCTAACACCTTATTTCAAGCTTCTAATTCCAATCCATAAACCATAATTCAAAAAATCATCTTTTCCTCGGAATTACATAGACAACAAACTAAGTTTTGTTTCTATTTGGTTTTGGAATACACTCCCATTCAATGCGAGCAATCTACAAAGAACTATTCATGTATATTCCGAATTATCGTATAATCATATACATGTCGACACTACTGTCGATCCCACGAATTATCGTTGAGAAAAATATCTATTTTCTAAAGTGGACATCGACTATAATGTTTCGAACATATTAGGAGTTTCTAAGACTGATTCTGACAGACCACACTTTATTTAAAATAGAGTATGATTATACTACCCCATATATCACCATACATGACATTAATATTGTGAAACCTATTTCCACAACTCTTTTATGTTGAAACCATAATTCAAAAATATTGTCCTTTGATCGAATCTTGTGAATATAATATTCACCATTCTTTCTTCTGAAAAACCCCATTTGATCTCTTATCAAATTAATTTCAGACTTATGATTATCGGGCAAATACTCTTATTCACCAATAATCTTAGAAGAATTCGGATCAAGCAAAAACACCATTAATTAATCATTTAAAAATGACTCTCAATTAATTTCCTCTTGTGTTGCTACTTCAATACTTCATTTAAAACTTAATCAATTCGGCACTCGAAATACTTTAATGGACCAAAATTATCCATTACTTCTTTCATTGCCTTTATGACTAAATTCGATGGTGTTTGTTCTTTGGACACATAATTTTATCATTCCCGCTATTATAAATGTATATCATATGCATAATGTAATTGAGATGTGATGCAAATTACTCATAATATGAAACAACTGCTTTAATTCATAACATAAAACAACTGATATGTTCTACATGAATAATTATGTCTTGTAACATTCAAGACACCAGACTAGATCACACTCTCACTATTACAAAATGTCTTATCAAAAACTATTGAGGATAACTAATATGATATCTCGAGGGCGTGAGCACTACTGGCCATGAACTTGCCATCACTTGTGCACTGTCACGTCACCCTTCGCCGCATACTTGTGATAATCAGGGACTGTTTCATAAACAGAACAAGTATCAAATACTTTTCATCAAGTATGAGAAGAATACATTTATATCTTCGTATATCAAATATACCCGTAGCGTTGAAGAACTCTTCTTCGATGGAATCAACTTTTAGAGATTTGAATTCAGACACGAACTTGTAGAAGTTCATATCGTCGGCCTTCAAAATGTACTTGCGCACATGCTTCTCATAGCTAGGAGGCAGAGATATCAGGACAGTCCGAATGGCACAAGAATTTGCCATCCAGTAATCGAAGACCATCGTCAGCTGGAAGTAGATGTCATACAATCTCTTCAAATGTGTCTCCAGACAGGTATGCTCCTCCATATGAATGGTCTGGACCATTCTAAGCTGCCTGAATTGCTCACGCTTTAATTCATCCCCGAAGTGTGTCTTTATCGCATCAATCATGACGCATGGCTCCTTGCGTCAAAATAACTCTTTCAACTCAGGTGCTAGGCATACGGTCATGGTGATCTCCACTTCGATGAATATGTCTCGACGCCTACGGAAATCATCTTCCTCCTCCTCGCTTGCAGAATCCCCTGGTCTTTCTCCTAACGCTTCATCGAGAACATATAAAATGTTGTTGTGTTCGAGGATGTTTCTAAAACCCTTGTACCATCTGATGAAGTTGGACCCGTCGGCTTCTAAGATAGAATCCGGGCTCTTGAGGAAGTAACCGAAGTATAGTTGCGTAGTCTACAGATGTGATCGCAAAAAGAGGTAAGGTAAAGTTTATAATATATAGGTGAGTTTTAGTTTTATAATCACATTATCAAAACACACCACACTAAGATTATTATCCCTAAAAATAATAATGGTGATTACACGACCCTCATCCACCACACCACCCCCGATCATCACGGCCGGCAGCACAGCTTCAAAGGTGGACATAAAATGTCGATCACAACAACTCTGTGACTCGTGCTCGATCTTTCGATCTTCTCGTGTTCCGAGGCCATATTTCTGAATATGCTAGGCTCGCCAATCAAACCTCGAAGACCCTGCGCGTGCAACATGACTTACACCAACTGTATGCGAACGACGAGATGTGTGACACCCGATCATCACGGCCTGCCTCATAACGTAGAACTTTCTTGGTGGTGCGCAACGAGGGAGAACACAATTTTGGTATTTGTTAGGGATCATCCTATTCGAGACGCTACCGTTGTATATCTAGCATATAAGCAATCAATAGGATGCACACACAACAGTACACAATAATGATGCAATGAAGTGTGATGTGACATGGTCGATGCGCCTGGACCTTCATGGCGCCATGTGCCTGACCCCCAGCGCCCCGGCATGGCTCCGAGTCTATGAAGCCCTCCATTGCCTCCGACAGTACGAGTAATATTAAACTTACCGTAACCATGTCACATAAAATAACGCCTCTGCAAAACAAAGTTAGACTCCTCTAGCTTTATTTAGTTTTGCAAGTTTTACGTGGCAAATAGGCTTATTCGTAAGAGAATCGCTTCCCTACCTACGAACTTTGTACCACAACGTCGATCGTATAATTGCATGTTTAAGCATCCCTTTCGGGACCTTCATTGAAAATGTTTTGCCGACTAGAGAGAGAGAAACAGACACCCGCCAGCCACAGATACGGTGCAAGCCGTATGTCAGTAGTGGAACCAGTCTCGCGTAAGCGTACGCGTAAAGTCGGTCCGGGCCGATTCATCAACTCAATACCGAAGGCATCGCAAGTGCACGCTAGAGGGTAGCAAATATAAGAGAGACGTCCTCATTCAACATGAGTTATAACCGTACCAGCAGTCTTACACATAGATCGGCTCTGATACCACTGAAGGGGTTACAGTGCAGAAAACAATATTTTTTCTAGCGTACGAAACCCTAACTAGCAAGGATCTATCTATCTAGTACATGTGGCAACGGTGACGGAACGGGTTACATTACCTCCATGTAGACCGATAGCGGGGATTACGCTCCCGCACCAGCGTTGACGATGAAGTCGTACGTAGCCGACCTCGAGGTCGCGGAGAACTTGCCGCGATGACGTAGACGATGACGCCGGGGTGTCGACGATGACCTGCGTCGTCGGGCGTCGGACGTCGGGCGGAAGATGGCGAGGCGCCGGCACCAGGGGGGTGCGCCGACGGTAGAGGGGGGTGGCGCGGCGGCTGCAGGGGTGAGACGACGTCGCCTAGGCTCCTCAAAAAGAGTTACCTCCGAGCACTCGCAAACATACGGAGCTTAACGACAATCCCCGGTCATTCAGATCCAGCTGAAATCGCAGGGGTAGATCTTATCTGGAATCCCGCAGGGAAACGGTGCCCGGCGGTATAGCTTAGGTGGAGAGAGGAGGCAAAACGGGCGGAGAAGCAACTCGGCCGGCCTGCTATACAATTAATTGTATTTTTCTGTAATTAATCCAATTAATATGCCTTGCTATATAAAAGGGGGAGGGGGTGTGCAAACACCTTGCCTCCCCCATGTGGGACTAAAGGAGAGGAGGAGGTGGGGGGTTCGTCCAAGCATGGGATGGCGGCACCATGCTTGGGCCCCACCCCTTCCTTGGTGCGGCTCCCCCTAATGGGCCCCAATTGGCCCATTAGGTGGGCTGCCCCTTTTTCCTTTATTTTTAATTAATATTAAATTAATATAAAATCCTATTAATTTATAATTAATATATTTATATATAATTTAATCCCCCGTGACTCCGAAACATTTTCCGAACCACCCGAACAACTTTCGGACATCCCTGGAACATTTCAGACCTTCCCGGAACTCCTTCCGGACCACCGGAGCTCTTTCCGGATCATTTCTCTCTCTCCAACAAAATCCTATATTATTCCAGAACCTATCTCCTGGTGTCGTTAAGACCTTAAGTTTGTTACGCTACGGTTCGAGAACACTCCAGACATGGTCGAGACACTCTGCTCACCAATGACTGTGAGGGATACCTGGATGTATATGACGACCCCTGTGCATTCTACGAATATTGTCTTTGAACCTTAAATATGATATTCATTCCCTTTGTTTCTGCGATACTACCTTCCGAGATATGATCGTAGACAGACCAATGTCTTTGTTGTATCTCGTTACCGACAAAGGTTATTAACTCGTCTGTGATATTACATCTCCATGACCTAGTCATAAGCTGCGCAGCTATATAGATGTAATCTCACCGAGTGGGCCCAGAGTATCTTTCCATTACAAGAATGAACAAATCCCGCTCTTGATCCTTACGTCTCGATGCTCTTTCGGAATACCCAAGATGGACACCGTTATTGTCATGCTATATAAGACACAACGTTTGATGCTCTCAAAGCACCCCTAGGAAGCATCAATAAGTACGGTCTCATGATCTAAGGAATAAGCTATCATATTCTTATCTATTGCAAATGACAAACATCGTAATACGATCTTATTGCAATACTTTGCGTATGTCCATCATCTTATTCAACTAACAAGATGACCCCACTGTCAACCGACGTCATTGTCCTTGATCGGGAATCTCGATCAACTGTTGCCCAATGGACTAGCTCATATAGAGGCTTACTAGGGACCTGGTTGTCTATGTATCACACATGTATTAATAATTCCGATTAATACAGTTATAGCACAATACACAAACCTATTATAAACTTACGAGATAATGCAATAAATACTACTTATTTATTTGCCTCTAGGGCATATCTCCTTCAATAGGAGCTTCATTGTCATCCTCCATGGGATTATCAGTGTGTTCTATCGGAATGGTAGGATACACATAACAATATCTAGTGGAGTCATCAATAAGCGTCATGAAATATTTCTTTTGGCCTTTTGTCAACACGTCATTCATCTCGCAGAGATCTGAATGTATAAATTCCAGTGGTGCCAAGTCTCTTGCCTCCGCAGCCTTATGGGACTTGCGGGGTTGTTTAGCTTGAACGCACACTTGACACTTGGAACCTTTGACATTAGTGAATTTCAAAATTAAATCCAAATTAGCTAGCCGCGTCATGCTACCAAAGTTAATATGACAAAGTCGAGAATGCTAAAATATTAGATTCAACTTCATGGCAAATATGATTAATAACTTTGGTGCAAACATCAGACAAAGATAGGCGGAACAAGCCTCCGCACTCATAGCCATTTCCAACAAATTTTCCATACTTAGAAATTACAACTTTATTGGACTCGAAAACCAACTTAAAACCATCTCGACACAGCAGCGATCCGCTGACGAGATTTTTATTGATGGCGGGCACATGATGAAGGTTCTTGAGGCACACGGTCTTCCCCGAAGTAAACTTCAGATCGACCGTACCAACACCACGAACAAAAGCATGTGACCCATTTCCCATCAGCACGGGGGAAGTCCCTGTGACCTGGTAAGAAGAAAATATCGAGGCATCGGCACAAACATGTACATTGGCGCCAGTGTCAATCAACCATTTAGGAGAATGACAAACTGAAAGGATGGTTGGAAATATACCGTACCCTGAATCCTTCATCTCAGTATCGCCAATCCTTCATCTCAGTATCGCCATTGTTCTCAGATTCACGCAGCTCATGGTGGTTGGGACAACGAGGAGCCCAGTGACCTGGATCACCGCAAACATGGCATGATCCCTTCCTCGGTTTATTGGTGTTCTTCTTCTTGAAGTTGGTAGGCTGTGATGGCTTGAACTTTCCATCATGCTTGCCCTTACCCCCAGAGTTATTCTTGTTAAACTTGGGCTTGTGGGACGGCTGGTAATTCTTCTTTTGTACCATATGGGCACTAGAACCATCCTCGGTAACTCGAGCACGTGTATCCTTCGCTCTCGCCTTTTCTTCCACATCAAGCGACCCAATGAGATACGAAACGGAAAACTCTTGTCTCTTGTGTTTCAGAGAGGTAGCAAAGTTGCTCCACGAAGGTCGAAGCTTGGCGATAATGCCACCGGCGACAAACCTGTCCGGTAAGATACACTTAAAGTGCTCAAGTTCCTAGCGAGTGACTGTATCTCATGAGCCTGTTGAACAACAGGGCGCTCATCAGTCATCTTGTAGTCATAGAAAGTTTCCATGCCATACAACTCGCTGCCAGCGTTCGAGACCCCAAACTTGGCCTAGAGCGCATCCCACATGTCCTTGCCGTTAGAAAACGATATATACGAGTCCACAATGGAATCGCCAAGAATACTAAAAAGGGCACTCTTAAACATGTTGTCGAGCCTCTCGAAGGATTCCTGCTGTGCAGGGTCAAGCTCGCCATCAGGCTCGCCTTTGGTGGCAGCATAGCAGTTCATGTTCTGAAACCATAACACCGCTCTCATGCGCCACCGCTTATACATAACCCCTTTAAAGGAGAACGGCCTCGTTGACGCGATAAAGCCAGCAGGTGCAAATTGCCTATAATCAGGTTTTTGGATTGTTGAATAATTAGGCGATTTAGCATATAATTTAATTCCCAATAACAGTGAACAATTCATGACTAGAATAATACAAACTATACTAATCATGTGATCTACGCAAACAATAGATAAACATATGCAATCTAGAGTATATACTATAAGTAAGAACTGTAGCAAAACATCATATAGGAAGATCAAGAATACGTACGGTGCAGTGGCAGTCGCACCACTGGAGTTTCTCGTGTCATCGCCCATGTCGTCGATGAAGAGGCTGGCGATGTCGGGGAAGAAGTCGTTGTTGGGGAAGAACTCGAAGCCAGTAGTCGTGCGAGTGCGCTCCCCAAAAACCTGATCGCCCCTCTCCCGTACATGATCACAAGAGGCGGGGTTCCGGAGGCCTACTGTCCTTTCAACCGGTGCACGCCGGAAGACGGAATGGAGAAGGCTTGGTAGACGACGGCGCAATGTTCTGCAACGGTGTGAGACCATATATCTCGTAGTCGCGGCTAGGGTTTGCCCCGGGCTGTATATATAGTGCGAGTCGGGTAGAACGTGGGCTGTAAGTCATGATCGAGTCGGTAACGCCCCACGATCCCAGAGGAATCTGAAACGGTAAGATAATTAACGCGTCCGTGAATTACTAATCAATGACTCATTAATTTTCCCGGACTGCAAAAATATAAGCTCGGCTCGGCGAGATTCCCGCAACTCGCGGCGCGTCGTGACGTGTCGTGACGAGGCGAGGCGTGGCGTGGCGAGGCGAGCGAGGAGGAGGAGCGCGCGTGTAGCACCCTTCATCTTCTCTTATTCTCACTAGCACATATTGGTACTAGAACATCCCACTATATAAAGTGGTGCAGCTCACTCTCCACTAGCACTATGAGACTAAACATTAGTCACGTACACTCAACCAGCCATTTATTAATGGGCCATGTGAATTTTGGATTTTAGTTGGGCTGACCCATGTACACTAAAATTTCAGCATGTTCAAGAAAGTGTGTTGCCAATGCCAATGCCATTCATCCATACCAAAGCAGGCGTCTTTCAAGACATTTTTCTTCCTTGCCGTTCCTAGAGCAGAGCAGAGCAGAGGCGTTGTTTACTTACTACCTCTGTTCGGTCTTACTTGTCGCGGAGATTGAGCTGATCAATTACAAAGGCGTAGTACAATCGATGGTGAGTAATATCGAACGAAGAGAGTAGTGTTAGTAGTGTTTAAGATCTAGTCAGAACTCAGAACAGGCATGAGTAAATTTGCAACAGCCTTTATACTAGTAGAAATTCCTATTTCCTACTATCACTGCACGTTGTACTGATTACGGTGATGAGAGATTCACGCTTTCTACTTTCACCATATTTAGACAAATTCGTGTCAACCATTTCCGATCGGAGGGAGTGTATCCTTGAGAAAATTATATAAGTTGGCGGTCCCATAAGTAAGTCGTAATCTATTGCTATCTTACTGCTACTTATTACAACCACCTTTCTTCATGTGGTTAGAAATATCGACTGCTACAGCTCCATGACCAATCCCGGCTCTGCAAGGTGATTCTTCTTCCAGTGGTGCTCCCATGGTCGAAGAATACACCAAGCGATTTCAATAAGGCATGGGGTCTTGGCAGCGAAAGTTTGGTCGAAATTGCGGTGCTACGTGCTTCTACGTAGAAGACCATCAGGTGGTCATTTTCGCTGGCGATGATGGCCAACAGAACTTCAACCTCCAAATGGAGGCCCTCTGGTGAGCTCGCGGTCGTGTTCTTCTTCCCCTCGGTTACGTCCCCGACGCCGATGTGTATCGTCCCTAGTGTAATTGTACCTGCACTGCACCGCTGAAATTTTGTGAATGCATCTACGTAGTCCTCCGGTGCCTCCTCCAGGTTTATAAAAAGAGAGCATGACTGCGGCCGGGGATAAAAAGGGAACATTGGTTATTTACCCAAAAGTTCAACATCATTTAATTATGTACCCAAAGTTGAATGTACATTGGTTAAATACCCAATAGAAACTTGAAAGCAAATAAACATACTCAACAGGGTTTACTCCTTTTTACTGTACCAGCTCGGTCCTCGTCCCAAATCATTCAACATCACTTTGCTTCCTTTTCACGAGAGCATGCGATAACCTTAAATCGAGTGGGAGGGTCACGTCACGTGCCTCCTTTGATTAGTTACCTAAGAAATAACCTTAATAAATCTTTATACCTGTCGCATCTTTGAAGCTACCTAAATTTGAGAAACAATCGGTTTCTTTAGGAAGCTGTGGTACGGCAACTTCTTGAGGAAACCATCAAGGAATCCCAAAAGAACGACCTTATTGGTTTTGGGTTTATGCTTGTCATTCTTGGACATGAAACTTAGTACAAAGTGTAGTCTTAGTATGGCACAGTAAAATATGTAAGCGCATGTTCATCTTCCTACCAAAACTATTTTATGTTGTAAAATGGTTGTTGCAAACATTCACATAAATTGAAAATTTATAACATCGAGTAGTTTTTGAAAACATTCACATAAGATTTGGGCTCTCCAAGGTGTAGTGGATGGATAGCTTGCTCCCTTAACCGAGCCAAGATCATTACAAATATCTCATAAGATGACTTCGAGTAAGTAGAACCTTAATAGTAGTTCAATTGCTCATCCTCTTGGCAGCTCTCATTCCCCACCCTTCTCTTTTTTGACCCCTTGAGAGTTGCTCTTGACACCCTGACTGATATCCTCTTCTCCCTAGTGGCTTTGCCAGCTAGTGGGGATGTGGGTTAGGATCCCGACCCTTGTAGATAGACTTAAGGATAGATTTAGGTCAATAGTTTGGTTATATATGGCGTTTAGAGAAGTAAGATCATCAGAACTTCCTGATTCATGTCCGATGCGGCCTGTGGCTGCTTGTCTCCAACGTAATGCGCTTGTGGTGAGAGTAGTCGAGAGTCGTGGAGTTCGCTTGTCTACCTTCTTCAGGTGCTTCTAAGGAGGGTGGGCGACAAGGAGCAGTGGGCACGAGCTTGTGCAATAAGCATCGTAGCCTTTGTTGGCCTTTCCCAAGCGTCGTTGATCGCCGCTATTCTCGGCCATTCCCCGGCGGGAACAAAAGCCGATGTGTGTGGAGGTGCAAAAGTTTCAATCTTTATTTTAATTTATAATGTCCACGAGGTCCTTTTCGCAGTTGTTCACCCAACGCCGAAGTAATACAGGTTACCTTGAAACATTTTCTCCTTCAAAACTAAAAAATAGTATTTCACAAAAAATCACATATACTACCCCTCGGATCCATAAAAAGTGTGACCTATTTTGTACTAACCTAGTACAAACTTTATACTTTTTGAACGACACTTTTTATGGACTGAAGGTATAATATATACATTGATGGTTAGTTATACAGAAAAGCCCTTCACATTCGAAACATAAGAAAAGGGTAGGAAAGCAAAATCGGAGGAAGCAAAGGGCCTATCTATAAACCGTCTCTTACTCCTCCTCCTCCTCCTCTTCCCCAAGTCCATACTTGGTCTGCTGCTCTGGTTGGACGATCGATTCCCTCCTTCCGCCGCCGATTCATTCCTCCCCGCCGTCACCGTCGCTGCCACCGCCACCGCCCGCTCCCCTCCGCCGCCGAGCACCTCCGTGCCTCCCGCCGCGACCCACCCACCGAACGCACGAGCAAGGGCAGCAGGCGGCGATGGCGACGGCGCTGTGGCAGCCGCAGGAGGAGGGGCTGCGCGAGATCTGCGCGGTGCTGGAGGCGCACATCTCCCCCAACTCCGACCAGGCCCGCATCTGGCAGCAGCTCCAGCACTACGCCCAGTTCCCCGACTTCAATAACTACCTCGTCTTCCTCCTCGCCCGCGCTGAGGTGACTACCAAAGCCGCCCCCCCCCCCCCCCCCCCTCGTCCCGCTCCATCGCGCTAGGGTTTTAGTTCGGTGACGCTCTAGGAATCCCGCTTCGTTCGGTATCGATCTGAAATCCCGCTCCTTTTCCTCCTAGGGTTCGTCCTATCTGCTTGGGTAGAGATCTCTCGCTGCATTGGATTGCTTGGGTAGAGAGCTCGGATTGGCTCCATTCCAGTTTGTGCATTGCCTTTTTGGTTTCCGCGGATAATAGTTTTTGTGATTAGAACAAATGTGCCGGCGGTTAATGTTTATTATTCCACCAAGGGCTGCCTTCCCTTCATTTGAACAAATGTGCTGGTGGTTCTAGCAGGGTTTTGGTTTCCGCAAGTTTTCTATAGGGAAAAGTTAGGTTGGCTCATGCCTGGAAGTAACCTATGACGTGTTACTTTCCGTGTCAATGCCTGCCACCTGCTGCCACTTCATTTCTCATCTGCCTGCTCATAAAATCTATGGGTGAACCATCAAGTGAGTCACAGATGTGGATCATGTGGTGGAATGAATGCGCATAGTTGCTTTCGGACCATGGACAACACCTGGAAACATGACATGCGACGCATAGAGAACTCACTAATGTGCCAACTGACATGTATCAAATACTTGGATGGATAATTATTCCACCTAGTTGCTTAATATACATTGGTAGTGAGGTCTGACATTATTCGTAACTACAAATTTGAATTGAGGCTATCCTCTATGCTCTAAGGAATTCCAGGGAATGCCCTTGCCTTGTGATGGAAATGTCTAGAATTGTATCATGGGGTAAAATTGTGATGTGAAGTATCTTGAAGAAATAGTAACATGTCGAATATGATCTTCTATGTACTTTTCCCATCTTGAAATTACATATGTTATGTCATTGCTGGATTTTAATTTAAAACAGATAACAACTCAGGCACAAAGATACCAAACAATGTGTGCCATACTTTTCAGCAGTTGGCATGATAACCTCATCTGGATAGCATAGGAAATTCAGAGTTGTCCGATCCTTTAAAAAAATAAGTCTGTTTTATACTTTTATTGTGTTGCTTATAATATATAGATAGAAATCAATGCTTAGAATTCTTGGTTGGGTTCATAAGTTCATATAGATTGGGCTATGCACCAAGTTTATAGATTCTTAGCCTAGTTGCGGAGTAACTTTTCGCACTGAATTCCTGACATGGTTAGTTGTTATGACTGTAAATCCAGCTACTACTGTATCTGTATGTGCTCTTGCTGACATCTAGGTAAAACTCTCGTGCCTATACCAGGGGAAATCATTTGAAGTAAGGCAAGCTGCTGGTCTTTTGTTGAAAAACAATCTGCGAGCAGCTTTCGTTTCAATGCCTCCCGCATCCCAGCAATACATCAAATCCGAGCTGGTGCCATGTATAGGGGCAGCTAATAGGGCAATTAGATCCACAGTTGGAACAGTTGTCAGTGTACTTTTCCAAATTGTTCGAGTTGCTGGATGGATCGAGTTGTTTCCGGCTCTACATCAGTGTTTGGACAGCAATGATCTGGATCATATGGAAGGTGCTATGGATGCTATCTACAAGGTACTGTGCATCGCTCCTATATCTGAGCTTAAATTCTAATCGGTGCGTAGATCACTCTTATATTTGAGCTTGAATTCTAATTAGTACGTACAAAACTACCACTTGTTATAACTAAAATATATCGCCGGTATAGCTGAAAAATGTGTATGGAGTTAATCAGTAAGTTTTGGTCCCCAATTTGTAATTCTAATCACATGGCTGATTGCTTTTGCCACTTCCATGTTTCAAAAAAAATCTGAGTTTTTTACAGTGGATATCAGTGTATGAAGTGAATCAGTACGCTTTGGTCCCCGATTTGTGTTCTCTACAGAAAAAACTTCATGCGCTTACAGTTGTTTGCAGCACTAAACCCTTTGCCCTTTTTTGTGAAGCACGGAATTAGATATGTTTGGGCTAAAAATATGCAGGTTCACCTTTCATCAAATAGTGTACATGTAGAAAATAAGAATGGATATTTCGAGTGTCTACCTTTGTTTTTTTGGTGCACTTGTAACGTATAAGAGGAAACTTATAGTTCTTTCTCTTATCAATTGTGTGTGCGTGTCCCCATCTAGGGAAGTCCCACTAGTTCTAACATGAATTTCGTGTGCTAACTTTGTGAACACAGTTGGTGTGCTCAGAAGCTTGCTTTTTCTTTTGCTTTTTTATGTCAGATATGTGAAGATGTTCCTGAAGAGCTTGATGTTGATGTTCCTGGTCTGTCCGAACGACCAATCAATGTATTCATGCCACGGATGCTGCAGGTTCGTGTTCCATCTATAGTCATCCTCTATTATACAAGAGGGTTTACAGTTGTGCACCTTCACTTGCACATCCTTTGAATGGTGAATTTTCTTTTAATTGTCCAGCAAAACAGCTCTATGTATATTTCAACCAGTTTAGCATGGTTTGACACTCCAGTTGAACATGTCTACTGGGTTTCGCTCTAACATTCAGTTCAATTGTTTTTCAGTTTTTCCAGTCCCCACATGCTATTCTTAGGAAACTAGCACTGGGCTGTATCAACCAGTATATTGTGGTGATGCCATCGGTACAAGTCCCTACCTCTGTCCATCTTATTTAACTCTTTATTTTACTTACCATCTTGATTTATCTGCAGGCTCTGTATATGTCCATGGACCAGTACCTACAGGGCTTATTCAGCCTTGTGAAGGATCCTTCAGCAGATGTCCGGAAACTGGTACTTCACTTCAAATAAATTACAGCTTAAGATGCGCTATTTCTTTGTAATCTTTTGTGGATAAAGGGTTCAAATGTCATAAATACAAAAATCTCATAACCTAGTCGATTACACTTGTTATGTGCTGACTTGTCCGGAAGTGCTAATAATAATGAGGTTGTATAGTTGCTGCTCTGTATAGTTTAGCTGTTCAATTGCATATTTTATCTAATCCTCCCTCTTTATTTAATAGGTTTGCTCAGCCTGGGTTCAGCTTGTTGAAGTGCGGCCATCAATTTTGGAGGTAATGTATCATGTTTGTTGATGCCCATTTATATTTCATTTGCTGTCCTCACTGAGTATATAGCCGGATAACCCGGTTGCTTATGCTCAAATATTGTGCTCGATCTGACGTTGAATAGTGAAACTGCAGCCACATTTGAAAAATGTCACTGAATTGATCCTGCAAGCGAATAAAGATTCAGATGATGAAGTTGCTCTGGAGGCTTGTGAATTCTGGTATGCATTATGTGAACATGGAAATTCAACATGTGAATTTCAAACTTCATACTATCACATTCTTACATCTGATTTCTGCTCCTTGTGACAACCTTTTGTTTACTGTCATCTCTATCTATTCCCACAATTACTAGTTTGATATCCTTAAATTCAATATACACTGTTATCGGCTACTGACTGACAACATTGTTAACTGATCGGGTCAAATGATTTATTAGGGGACTAACCATATTTCATCCTTTCAGGTCGGCATACTGTGATGTTAGCATGCCTCCTGAAGGACTGCGGGAGTTCTTGCCACGCTTAATACCAGTATATAATTTACTTTGTCTAAGTTAATTAAGATTAGTCTTGGGCCTGGTTACAGTTTTGACATGTTCCTTTTGTACTTATTTCATAGACTTTGGTGTCGAACATGGTCTATACCGACGACGATGAATCACTTGCTGATGCTGAGGTGTGGTAAATTTCCTTTTATCCTGCTTGTTTTAGCTGATAGTGGTTGTGTGATAGTGGCATGCTCTGATAAGTATCGTATGTTTTCAGGATGACGAATCTTTTCCAGACAGGGACCAGGTTGGTCACTTCTTCTGTAATTATATGTTTCCAGTGACAGCGGATAGTTTGATGTTTGCTTTATCCAAGTGTAATCATATACTATTTTGGATTGGGCTATTTTTAGTTAGTATAATGCCGTGTTATGGATTGAACTAGTCCTGTAATGGTAAACTGTGAAAGGCATACAAGTTAGGTACTCCCTCTGTATTTGTGTACAAGGCCACTTTGTTTTCGTGTCAAATTTGACTTTTAATTTTATTCAACAAAATATGAGTTATATTTCATAAAAATATGAAGTTATATTTCTATGAGTTACTCCCTCCGAAAAGTTCTTTGAAGTGTGCATCTAATGGCATACTTTTTGTGGTGCTTAACTCAGCTATTGTTGGTAAAATTAGTGATTAAAGTGTGTCCTAAAAATATGAAGTGGCCTTGTCTTCAAACACAGATGGAGTATTTTGGTATTGTATTTTCAAATAGCATTTTAAGAACAGTTTTGAGAACAATTCAATGCTTATTTATCGAGCATGTTGTAATTTTCCTTGCAATAAGCTTATATTAGAAGTCCTAAAAGAAATGGAGAGAAGTTTACAACTTTGGTCCCTTTTTGTTGCGTGAACTAAGATCTAGACATTGTGTGACAGGATCTGAAGCCTCGTTTCCATGCCTCTCGATTACATGGATCTGAAACTGGAGAAGATGATGTGAGTTTAGAAACATTATCTTCTTATTAATCTGTGGCATGACTTTTTGCCTCCTTACTAAATGGAAGCTGCCAAAACTTACTGGCAATGTGGACAGGATGATGATGATGCTGTAAATGTTTGGAATTTGCGGAAATGTAGCGCTGCTGGGTTAGATGTCCTTTCAAATGTTTTTGGGGACGACATTCTTCCTACTTTAATGCCTTTGATTGAGGTAACTGGAAGATTCCATAATCCCTCCCCTATTATTTGCTCATTAGCCCCATACATGTACAAGGACTTTCTTGTTATAGTTGGTGCTTGGTACAGTCTTTATTTACTGCTGCACTTGTAATCAACCTTGAATCTGTTGAATAACTGTAAATCAAATATTGTAATTTTGCAGCAAAATTTGGCTCGGACAGATGATGATTCCTGGAAGGAGCGGGAAGCTGCTGTTTTATCTATTGGTGCTATAGCAGAGGGATGCATTACTGGAATATATCCACACCTTCCACAGGTTATTCTAATAACTCATCAACGATGTATTCTTAGCGCCATTGAACAAAATTCTAGTCTCCTTGGTTATAGTAGAGATGACAAAGCCTCAGTAAGAACACATGCCGTGCGTCAAATCATATTGAGATAACCGTCTCGGATGAGTATTTCAGTTAGCCTGAATAGTTTCTTCTCTCATGAAACACCTTTAACATAGGCATGACATTTCTTTTAAATATGTTGCAAGTTGTAACACTTGAAAAGTAACGAGGGAACCCTCTGTTGACGCAATCATTAGTTCCATACATGATAAAGTTCAAAGTTTTAAGTTGCACCAATAGGTCATCTGTGAAATTCTGGACTGTTGTTACTTGTGAGTTGCTAGTTCTAGTAGTGATTTTCCTGTCTTCTACTATTTACATATATCTGTTGCAATATGATTTATCTTTTCTGAGATTTTCTGTTCAATTGCAGATTGTTGCCTTCCTAATACCTCTTCTTGATGACAAGTTTCCTCTTATACGGAGTATTACTTGTTGGACCCTCTCCCGGTATAGCAAGTTCATTGTTCAGGTAACAGAATAATCATGTGCTGATGCTACCTCATCTTCCTGGAAGAATCCCTTTCTTTCAAAGGCTTTATATTTTTCTACCTAGGAGTAGCATTCAATGCAATTAGAATTTGTAATAATAATATATTTATAGTGTGTTGCGTGTTTAAGCATGTGATGGTGGACTAATTATTTTGATGTATGCCCAATGGCTTGTATGTACTTCTAATTTTTCTGGGACTTCAAATAATGTTTACAGACGAGGACTTGCCCTTATTTATGCTGCTCAATTCATAGATTTGTTATTTTTAACTTCTCATGACATATTTTTGCTGGCGCAGAGCCTGGGCCATCCAAATGGTCATGAGCAATTTGATAAGATCCTCGTCGGTTTGCTTAGAAGGATATTGGATACTAACAAAAGAGTGCAGGAGGCTGCATGTTCTGCATTTGCAACGCTTGAAGAGGTTACTTATCTATTTTTGAATTGTTTTCCTATACTCAGATCATCTTTGTCTATAACTAGCACATGGTTTCTGTTTTCCAGGAGGCCGCAGAAGAACTAGTACCGCGACTGGAAATCATTTTGCAGCATCTCATGTGTGCATATGGAAAATACCAGGTACTTCAGATTTTCAACATTCATGGTTTGCAATCAATTAACAGGTATGGCCTAAGGTTTTTCTTAGTTCTAATATCATGTTTTGCTTCTGAGAAGAGGCGAAACCTTAGGATACTCTATGACGCTCTTGGTACTCTTGCTGATGCTGTTGGAGCAGAGCTAAACCAGGTCAGCATTTGCTAAATTCGTCTCTTGCTTGTTTTTGGAATATTAAGTATTGTCTTTGATGGTTTCCTCATTCAGATTTAAGCTTGGTAGTTCCTTATTAAGATTGCTAATTCCTTTTAAGATGTCATGCAGGCAAAATATTTAGATATATTTATGCCGCCATTAATCGCGAAGTGGCAACAACTCCCCAACTCTGACAAAGATCTATTTCCGCTGCTCGAATGCTTTACATCTATTGCACAGGTATTGTTATTTTCGTCAAGTATCAAAGGTCTATAGTACCCATGTTAGAATACTTATTTTGCTTTGCATGGTATAGAATATCATGTGAATTTTCATTTTCATTTTTTATCAACCCATGACTTTTTTTTTCAGGCACTGGGACCAGGATTTTCTCAGTTTGCTGAGCCAGTGTTTCTGAGATGCATCAGTCTTATCCAATCCCAGCAGTTGGCAAAGGTCTGTGCAGTTTTTTATTCCGCTATAAGGCTAGAGCTGACTTAAGTATCTGCCGTGATTTGTACATCAAGTCTAACCAGAGTCCCGTATTCCCATGCTCCAGTTACTATGACAAGCAACCTTTTTGTCTTAATGATGTACTGTTTAACACTATAGCATGTTCTTGTTTTCTCTTATGGAAGAGAAATTAAGCTATCAAGTTGAATCTTTTCAATTTATATTCTTCTTGATTTAGTACAATCAGTGGAAAGTGGAAACCAATTACATAATTCATCCTCTTCGTCATTTTTGTTGGTATAGAATACATATTGTGAACTTGCTCCTTATTAGCTATGCATTCTGTGAATAGTTTCAGTCTTAAGATTGGTAAGTAAGCATAGAAGCTTTTCTTATCATGTTGTAGCATGGTTTCTGGTACTCTGATCAGTTATGCATGCCAGCTAAAGAATTAATCTGTCTGGCAGTTTGACATCAATGTTTTCTGGAGTGTGGTAGCGTTTATTGCTTCAGAGACAAGCTCTTGCTATTCCGTTCCTTAAAGGATCTATCCTTTCTATATGCAGGTTGATCCTAATGCAGCGGGTGCGTTATATGATAAGGAATTCATTGTCTGTTCATTGGATCTGCTGTCTGGACTTACAGAAGGACTTGGTGCTGGTATCGAAAGCCTGGTAAATTCAACCATTTCATCAATGACATTCCCCTTGCCTGCCCCCAAGTTCTCAACATTGACCACCTCAGTAATCTTTATCTCTGGTTTAGGTTGCACAAAGCAATTTGCGAGATCTACTTCTGCAATGTTGCATGGATGAAGCAGCTGATGTTCGACAAAGTGCTCTGGCCCTTCTTGGGGACATATCTAGGGTTTGTTCCAAAGATCCTAAATTATTGTTTCTTATTGCTATGACATTTTTTTAGCCTGTAACACCTTTTCATGTCTAGGTCTGCCCTATACATCTGCATCCACGACTTCAAGAATTCCTTAATGTTGCAGCAAAACAATTGGTAAGTGTATATATTCTTTGTGACCCAGTACTATCTTATCTTCATTTGGTTCTCACATTATTTCTTTGATTTAGACCCCGCAATCTGTGAAGGATGCTGTGTCAGTTGCTAACAATGCTTGCTGGGCCATTGGAGAGTTAGCAATAAAGGTTTGTGCCACTTTATCTATACTACTCCCTCCTATCCAAAATAAGTGTCGCAAGACATGCATGTGAGTTGTACTAACTACGCTTATAGTGGATTGAGGGAGTAGTTTATGTTGTTCTGTTTCTTGCATGTCTGGCTGACTATTCATTTACAGATTGGCAAAGAAGTTTCACCTGTGGTGATCAGTGTTGTTTCATGCTTGGTTCCTATTCTAACAACCCCAGAGGTGACTGGTTTTTCCTTGAACCATGTTCTCTAGTCAGAGTGAGCATTTCAGCTAATTGTCTTGTGTGTCATGCCATTAACAGAGCACGAACAAGTCACTTAATGAAAATAGTGCGATCACCCTTGGGAGGCTTTCATGGGTATGCCCAGACATTGTGGCCCCTCACATGGAACACTTCATGCAAGCGTGGTGCAATGCCTTGTGCATGTGAGCATTCCCTTTCTTTTTAACTTCTAGGTTTACAGCCAAAGGATCTCTGTAGCTTTCCTGTGAACATGTGAGATGTGGTGGATGTTTAATCTTGCACGCTTCTTGAAGCTAACTATCTTCCTTGTGCAGGATAAGAGATGATTTTGAGAAAGAGGACGCATTCCATGGTCTATGCGCAATGGTAAACCCATAGCTCTTTGCTTAGTGCCTGCTGTTACATTCATTGTAGCTGCGAGTTATCACTTACAGAAAAACTCTTGTTTGTATACTACTAGGTGGCAGCAAACCCAACAGGGGCCGTGAGCTCGCTATCGTACGTGTGCCAGGCTTGTGCGAGTTGGAATGTAAGATGCCTTTTCTATCAGATCTGCATCCGACAGTAAGTAGTATTGCATATGAGCTCACTTCATTGGAATTTGTGTGTAGGAGATAAAAAGTGAAGGCTTACACAATGAAGTGTCCCAGATCTTGAACGGCTACAAGCAGGTATAAAAATAACAGAGTCTTTTCATTCTTGTTGTTCCAGGTTGTGTATGCTTGAAAGAGAACTGACAGAAACTATTCCATAGATGCTCGGAAGTGCCGGCTGGGAGCAGTGCATGTCCACCCTGGAGCCTGCAGTCGTGCAGAGACTAGCGAGATACGGGGTCTGATGATGCCAAGAGAGACCCGCGTGATGATGCCAAGAGAGACCCGCGTTACCGTTCTCACTATACCACTGGAGGCGAACAGCAGAAATGGGCCATGCGACTGGGCAAAGTCGGTCGGGTGTCCAATCGTGTAGCACATTGTGTGATTTTCTATATGATGATGTGGTTGGTTCTGCCTTGTATACTCTGGTTATGTAGTTCAACAGACACAGGGCCGCCCAACGCATGTTGCAAATGCGTTGAGCGGCAAGGGTCATGGAGATGGGGAACTCTGCTTGTTTTGAGTCGGAAAAGGTGGCCGGTGCATGCCTTCTAGGTTATAGGATGGACTCGGGGTTGGTCGGGTCAATTTGTTGTATTGGCTTGTTGCCAGTGGGCTTTGAATTTTGCTGCCATTCACTCCACTGTCACCCCCAGTGGCAATATATACATTGAAAGAGTTTTGTAGTTTGTAATTCCATGTGAGAATAGAGGGATTAGGTCTAGGATTTGTTTTGTATGCTTGATTGATACGGCATCCATGTATTGATTCACTCCCCATAATAAAAAAAAGGTTGGGCAATCACTGTACCCAAAAAATGTTATATTTTTCAGCATATGAGATGGAGCGCCTTCAACAGCACTCTCCGTACTCGCTGGCACAACATAATTGTGTAGAATGAGCATGATGGTCATTGAGTTCATGATCTTGGGTAGGGCTTCAGGTCGAGCCAAACCAAGCGCCAGCTGAGTTCGTATACTTATACTTGTGTGAGCGAATTCATCATGGTGGAATTCATCGACAACTCCAAAATGAGCATACATAAAAAAATTGGATGTCGCAGGGCATTTTTTGTGTGGCGTAAGTAACATTAGCTTTTTATGGGCCTCAGACCCATTGCTCTGTGCCTTATTGCAGTAGGCGTTGGCGACTAATGGAGTTCAGAAAGTCGATTCTCAAAACATACTTTGGAATAGTCTGCATGTCTATTGACAAATACTACATGTTTTAGTGTAAAGTTCACATTAATATTACCTTTAAACATATCTCTACTATCTCTACTATATAATATGACTTGAGGTGGGACGTCGTACGTCGTGGTTGTTTTGCAAAAAGCCCCTTAAAAAATATTAGAATCAACCCGCAGTCTAGAATTAAGTTCCAAAGTTTGCATTTGAGCCCTCGATACCGCTTCCCCAAGCGCGGCGGCGACCTCCAGCACCGGAGCCCCCTTCCCACACTGAGGTGAGGCCGGGAATCCCAGCCATCCAGCAGATCCCAATCCCCCACCTCTTCTTGCCAGTGGATAGGGACCGCGGCGAACCCAATCCTCCCGCCCCCGAGCTCTGTCTCCGTTCTCTCCACCTTGCCGTACACGGCGCACGCCGCGCCGGAAACACCCGGCGGCGCTGCGCCTCATCAGCGATCTTCCGGGTCACCGCGTACGCATTGTCTGGCCTAGAACGAAGACGGGAGGTGCCGGTCCAGCTCCCTGCGCCGCGTCATCCACCTGCCATGGTAAGCGGGCAAGCCAGTTAGTAGAAGTACTTGCAACAACAACAGGACCCATCTCTCCTGCCTCATCGTCCTTTGTTCCATTATACTATTTAATTTAATAAACAGAGGATGTGTAAGGAAATTGATATGTGTAAGGAAATTTATCGCTGACAAGAAATTTTCCTTTTTGTGCAGATGGTAGAAAAATCAATGAATTTGATGATACACAGCACATTGTTTGTTTTGCGCCACATGATAAAAGGAAAATATGAGCGTCTGATTCTGTGTGGTTTCTTCAAAATTGGTAAGATCCTCAAACAATAATTCCTTCATGTCAAGAATTGATCCTAACTGAAAATTAATTTTATAACACATGTTCCTTAATTACCGGCAGGTGCCTCAACTGTCGCACACACACATCTACCGCCATCAACCACGCGACATAGCTCTCAATCTATGAGATTCTACTCTGAATCTGGCATGTATGTTCAAAAGGTTCAGTTTTCTTTTTTCTCACAGGTTTCCCTGTACCTGAATCCACACCCATTCTCCCTTGAATCCTTCACGAATAACAGTGCTTCCATACTAAAGGCTGTTACTTAGCTAGGTGCTCTCTTACTATCCTTTGCCCATTCTCTCTTGAGAAAGAAAATGCAAATAAATTCAGGTTAAAAAGTTCGATGAATCTGACAGCTGGGATAACATTTCACTCAATGGACAAAATACGCCTGCAGATATGGTTTGGGCACGTGATCCTGGAGACCTGCTCAATGGTACTCGAGAGTTTGACGCTCAACATCATTTCTTGTGCATATGAAGTTCTTTTTGAGGACAAGACTGCTGCTGGAGTTGAAAAAAGCATAGTTTAGGATGATCTTGGAGTAATCATTTTTACAGCAAGATTTCTACTGGTGTAGTAGGATTTACAAGATTTCAGATTTGTTCTCCAAGAAATATAAGCAGGGCGTGTTTCACAGTGAGCCTTGTATGTGTCTACCAGGTACTTGTGCCACTTTGTTTTCCTCTCATTTCAGCTCCTAACATTTCAACTGGCCCCATTTCTTACCATTCTGGTATGTGGTTAGATTTTAACCTTAAAAATGCATTTATGGTCCCAATAATGCATTATATTTCTTTGAATCTTCTGGTAAAAATGTATTTCTTCAGCTTTTATTATGGTGCAAATGAAAGCATCCTTATTGAAAAAAAGAAAAAAATGGGGGGAATGTTGAGAACCCATTATTAAATTTATTGATTTATTTATCGTGAAATTTGTTTACCCGTAGCAACGAACGGGTATTTTGCTAGTCTAAATATATATGGGTAAAAAAAACTAAAACATTTTACATTTTGGTACGGATATTTTTGGGATTGACTTGGGCAATCCAGCCGTTGGGACTGTTAGGCTGTTTCTGCGCTAGCCCATAGTGTCGTGTGCGCTCCATGCCCCAATCCATGACAGGCCTGGAACTGAACTGGAAGTCGACATACTTACGAGATCCATAGTTGTTTTTCTTACAAGCATTCGTAGGTGAATCTCTTGTGTCAACCTCATCCGTATTGTGTCAGCAAAGACAAACACAAGATATAGATAGATAGACCCCCGAGACTTCAGTTATTCTTCTAACATGCATAGCTTTATTTATAGCTTTGATTTTGTCCAACCTGCATCTCTACACATCTGGGGAAAGATAAATCAAATATATGTGCATATAACGCACTGACAAAGATCATGACGGCACACGGTCTCATCAGGAGAGACGGCGCAACCTGGGCACGGGTTACGCTGCAAGAACGTCAGGCACGCCGCCAAACAACTGTCTGAAGTACAATCAGATATCACCGGGATTGTATTAGTTTTGCACCCGTCATTTCCCTCTGTAAAGTTACAACATCGCACCATGAAAATGAATGATATACTATGAAATATCAGACCAAACTGGCTGACTACAAATTGCGAAAAAACGAAATGCACACACATGAGAAACATTTAAGTACCGTACCAGATGAAGGCATGATGAATGTGAGGATTAGAAGGATCATAGGGACTGTGGATCTCCTCGCCATCTTTGTTAGATGCCGCGTTGCTCAACGGGATATGTATGTTTTTCTTACTTTTGGGTGGTGGAATAGATGAGTCTTATAGGGCAAGTGACATTAATGCTAATTATTACTCTAATATTTGTTTATAGTAATATTCTAAGGATTTTATTACATAAATGCTCATCATTATTACAATAAATGGGGAGTTATCTTATACTAAGATTTTGTAAAGAAAATATTTTCCCAACGTAAAACCCAATAAATGGAATTTGATACCAGAAAATTAAATATCAAGGAAAAGTGCTAAGAATCTACTACCTCTGGTGTATAGGTCATACGCGTGTCCTAGATAATTAGTTTGACCAACTTCAGATTAGTTTTATAACACGAAAAACATATCATTGGAAAATATAGAGTACAAATAATAATTAATTAGGGATTGTTTTAAATATTCAACCATAAGCAAGACGTACGAATTTAGAGCATTTCCCCCCAAGCACCCTCAAAATGAATCCTCCGGGGCCGACCCGAGGAGGGTGGGGGAACACGTGCCCCCTGCCCCCGCTAGTGGGTGGACAATTAAGCATGTCAATACATCATCTAAGAATTCTTACTGAACCCTCCCTCAAAATGAACACATTGCTATATCAGACCCTTTTCAAGAGGAACCCTAGATTTGGGAACATGTCGAAAGGATAATAATAGTAATAATAAGAATAATAATAACAAAAACAAGAAAGGTGAACCTATTGTCGTGCTGTCGGTATCAGAAGTGGCAGTGCCTCGTCTAGTCTCTAGGAAATAATAGGTTCACTTTGTTTGTTATAGGGTACCCATAAATGAGCAATTGGCAAAGCATACTTTATTTCTCTTTCAAGAAGGAACAAATTTATCCATCATGAAAAGACAATGAAATACTTGAATTAGTTTGAGGTTTTGTTTTGATATGACGTCAAGATCAGGGAGACTAGGAGAAGAAAAGGAAGAGTGAAGAATAATTTAACATAGACATAGGAAGTTAAATACAATAGCGAGAAAAACAAATAATAGACAACATGAAAAATTAAACAAAGAGTGTGTTTAAAATGTAGGAAAAACACGATAATGTTTTAAAATGATAGATATATGTATCATTAGAAGACGGTGTTAAGGATATGAGGAAAAACACATGATGAACTGTAGAACAATACAATCCTACACATTTAAACTTGCTTTGAGATACTAGTTAGATAAGACGCTTTAGAACTCACTCGTGAAGCTACTAAGGGCATGTACAATGGGGTGACATCAGCCTTCTCTTAACGTTGACACGTAGGATAATTGTCTAGGTGGCGGAGAGTGAATGGAGAAAGGGAAAGTTGCCTTCCCTTAGTTAAGGGATGATCTCTTATGAAATAAGGGAAGACTAATTTCACCATTGTACCACTTGTCTTCCCTTAAAACTTTAATTTCCTACCAAAATATAATTAATTCTTATTAATTGGTAGGGATGGCAATAAGAGATAATACATTGTATAACTTCTAATTTTGTCTTTCCTAAATGACGTGGATGGCTAAGAAAAAGCGTGCCTTCTCTACCATTATACATGCCCTAAGAGCTACTAAAATGGAATTGATACATTTACATCCACCATGTTTTATTTTGGTGCGACAAAAAAGAGTAGTAGTACTGTCCTAGGCCCATTGTTTGTTTGGAAGAAGGCCGTGGTGTGTTTTGGTTGGAGGATGAGAATCCGGCCCAGGAAGCGTAACCTGATTGATGAGTGATGACTAGAAAGTTCCGCTCCACCTGCGCGGCGCCGCAACGCCGAGGCTTTCTTCCCCACCGCCGATTCTCTCCGTGTCTCTTTCCGCCCGCCACCATTAGCCCGCTCTCCTCCGCCCCGATTCCGCGCCCCGCACCTAACCCTAGCCCACCTCCACCTCCTTCCCTGATGGCGGACCGGCCACCTGCCCCCGCCGACCCGACCCCCGCCGCCGAGGAGGAGACGCCGCCCACGGAGGAGGAGGAGGCAGAAGAGGACGACGACGACGAGGAAGCAGAAGAGGACGAGGAAGGGGACGAGGAGGAGAACGCGCTGCTCGAGCGCGCGCAGACGGTCATCTCGCGGGTCGTCGAGCAGGAGGCCGACCCCAACCCGCGACTCATACACACCCTCGCTACCATATGCGAGGAACACGAGGCCAGGTTATTACCCGTTCCCATCGGATCCAATTGCTTGCTTCTACCTAAGGCTTGCTCCACCCGCTACTGTTACCACCCATCACACACTCTGTCTCACTGGAGTGGAAACGAAATTTCTGATTCCCATCTCTTCTATAATGCATAAAACCAGTCGAGGTCCAATACTCTGTAGTTTTGCTCACGCCATAATTTACATTTTCTTTACTGTCAAGATTGATTAAAATCTAGTATCACTTATACCTCTTTTGTTTTGTTGATCCAACTTGCTTCCAACATATCCCTCTCCTCTTTGCTAACCATTATTATTACTATGCCCTGTGCAGGCATCTGCTAGAGTGCGCAAGCAATCCATCCTTCAACAACACTAACACAAGGGGTTCCCATACTATAGGCAAGCTGGCTAATTTGATCAGGGTCCGTATTATTTATTTCGGTTTTCTGCTTCCAACCTCATCATCCACTCTTCTTTCATTCCTCTAATTAATTGTAATTGTTGCTTCAACTGTGTCACCAGGAGAATGATGATTTCTACGAGCTCGTCTTTTGTAAATTCTTGTCCGACACTTCATACTCCGTCGCAGTACGCTGTGCTTCTGCTAGGCTGCTCCTCAGCATCCATACTGCGTTTGCGGTTAGCTTCCTCCCCTCCCACCCTCACTCTTTTACGTTCTCCTCCCACCCTCACTCTTCGGTCGCACACTGTAGATAGTATTTATTTACTTGATTTCCCGTTTGCCTCCGCAGTCCCAGTTTCCACATGCTTTTGAAGATGCTACCATTGCAAACCTCAAAAAATGGATAAGGGAAGATGCCGAAGCATGTGATTGGAAGCATTACCAAAGTGGTGAAAAACCCACAGACAACGAGATGCTCAGAACATATGCTGTTGGCTTACTTTCCATGGCGTTGTGTAGGTACTGCCATTACTTATTAGTTGAGATCGCAAATCATCCGTCTCTTCTTCATTCAGAAGCCTTTCTGATACCATTTATCTAATTGGTGCATCTTCCTTTCTTCGCCAGCGGTGGGCAGTTGGTAGAAGATGTCTTGAACATAGGGGTATCAGCCAAGCTCATGCATTTTCTGCGAACACGAGTCTATGGGGATGTCCCATCTTCTTCACAGAAAGATGCCAATCTTCCATTAGATACCAAGCATCCTCGTGGTAAAGACGAGAACAGGGGCAAAGTACGGTTTCTTCAGGACACTTCTGTATTGGACGGAACACTTGCTGGAGATGGAGTACTGGCTGACCCAAGTTTGGAAAAGGACCTTCATCGTGGTGTTGTATTGAGGCAAGCAGATGGAGAGCAGTTGATAGATGGCACTGTTGGTATGCCCCACACAGATGGACGAATGTGCTCAGACCATAGGGAAATGCGTCCTCCATGTGAAATCTTGAAAGATGAGTTCTTGAAGAGAAAGCTTAGTCGTCCAGGATCTCGATTAAGAGGGAAAAGCAAAGCTGGTGAAAGCTTGCCTGAAAGTGAACGGACGCCGTTATCACCAGCCTCAGGATTGAGGGTGGGAAGTCGGGCTAGCAAAGACAATAATGATGATAAGGTTCAGGAACCAAAGAAAGCAATCGATTTGAGCGTTGCAGGCTTTGAGGCGGCTCACATGGTTATTTCCAAGGAAGAGTATGAAGACCGGTTCAGGGATTGCATTATTGGCTTGAAGGATATAACTGACATTGTTTTGAAGGCAGTTCGAGCTGCAGAAGCGGAAGCCAGAGCTGCGAATGCGCCTGAGGAAGCCGTGAAAGCAGCAGGTGATGCTGCTGCTGAGCTTGTGAAATCTTCTGCTTTAGAGGTATGGAAAAAGACATATTAGACTTCCCAAAATACTATTAGTGGTTACTAAACCCTCTGATGCATTTTCTGCTTCATTATTTGTTAGTGATTTTGATGGTCTGTTTTTGAAGGTTTGGAAGAGTGAAAATAATGGTGACGCGGTTATATTAGCTGCTGAGAAAGCTGCAACTACTGTAGTGGATGCTGCCATGTCCACTAGTGTTTCACGGTAATGGAAGAAGCACTTGCTCTCTCTCTCTCTCTCTCTCTCTCTCTCTCGTCTTTTTATTATATTGTTGTTCTTTGTCTGAGTTTTATTTGGTCTTGCAGAAACCCTGACCAAGTTAAGGAGGAGCATGTGGTTGAAGAAACTGTGAAAATTAGTCCGGACCAGGATTTGGAAGATTTCGTTGTAGCTGATCATGAGCAGCTCTTGCAACTCAGAGAAAAATATAGCATTCTGTGCTTACAGATTTTGGGAGAGTATGTTGAAGCTTTGGGTCCTGTCCTGCATGAAAAAGGTGTTGATGTTTGCCTTGCATTATTGCAACGGGGAATCAAAGACCAGGAGGGATGTGGCCATGTTTCTCTACTTCATGAAATCCTTAGATTAATTTGTGCCCTGGCCGCCCACCGGAAATTTGCTGCGCTATTTGTTGATCGGGGTGGTATTCAGAAGATCCTGTCTGTCCCAAGAATTACTCAGACATATACTGCTCTTTCTGCGTGCTTGTTTACTTTTGGTTCCCTCCAGGTAAACTTAGAAACTTAAACTGGCTGGTCATGCTGTCTGTCGAAATCTGTCGTACGGTCGTTCATTTATCTTACTGCATGTTTTGTTTTTGCAGTCTACCATGGAGCGTGTTTGTGCGCTTTCATCTGACATACTCAACAATGTGGTTGAACTAGCTCTTCAACTCTTAGAATGCCCACAAGATTCAGCTAGAAAGAATGCTGCCATATTCTTTGCTGCTGCTTTTGTGTTCAAAGCTGTTCTGGATTCATTTGATGCACAGGATGGGATGCAAAAACTTCTGAATATTTTACATGTCGCTGCATCTGTAAGGTCTGGTGTCAACTCTGGAGGATTAGGATCCTCCAATGCGAGTCAAGGGAATGAACGATCACCTGCAGAAGCTCTGACTGCAACAGAAAAGCAGGTTGCATATCATTCATGTGTTGCGCTACGGCAATATTTTAGAGCTCATCTCCTCCAGCTTGTTGATTCCATACGGCCAAGCAAGAGCATCCGTAGTATTGCTCGGAATACCTCCAGTGCAAGAGCTGGTTACAAACCTTTTGACATTGGCAACGAGGCTATGGATGCTATTTTTCGTCAGATCCAGCGGGATAGAAAGTTAGGACCTGCTCTTGTGAGAGCTCGCTGGCCGGTGATGGATAAATTCTTGGCCTCTAATGGTCATATAACTATGCTGGAGTTATGCCAGGTAAAAATATTGTATTGTTTTTCTACCCTTTTCTAGGAAAACAACACTTGTATGTGGGCTGATTTAATTCATAACAATCTGTTTCAGGGTCTACCTGCTGATCGGTACCTTCATGACTTAGCTCAATACGCATTTGGAGTTCTTCACATCATAACACTCATGCCATACAGTCGCAAATTGATAGTGCATGGTACATTAAGTAACAGCCGTATTGGTATGACTATCTTACTTGATATAGCAAACAGTGTTGTTGGCTATGTTGATCCTGAGGTGTGTTTTCCTTCTCAAGCTATGCATTAACTTACCTTTACGGACCCAGCAGTATTTGCCAAAGTTCATCCACATAATATTTTTTTGCCGTCCTTTGTGTATTAGGTTATTTGTCCAGCACTGAATGTGCTTGTCAATCTTGTATGCCCCCCTCCTTCAATCAGCAACAAGCCGTCCTCAACTGCCAATCAGCAACCTGGGAGTTATTCAGAAAGCAGAGACAGGACTGCCGAAAAACTTACCTCAGAAAGAAATCTAGCAGCAAACCAAGGTGAATCTGGCACACCTGTAGTGCCATCTGGAGTTGTTGGTGATAAGAGAATATCGCTTGGCGTAGGAGCTGGCGGTCCTGGTCTTGCTGCTCAACTGGAACAAGGGTATCGTCAAGCTCGAGAAGTAGTCAGAGCCAACAATGGTATAAAGATTCTTCTACAGCTTCTTAGCACTCGGATGGTTACTCCACCTGTGGCTATTGATGCTATTAGAGCCCTTGCCTGTCGTGTACTGCTTGGCTTGGCTAGGGACGATGCAATTGCTCATATACTGACAAAGCTCCAGGTATCGTGGATTGCAGAACAATGCACTTCTTTTCATCTGCTTTCTCTTACCATTGCATGACTATAATCTCAGTGATGTGTAACTGCTAGCGACTATCCCTCTGTTTCACATATAGGGACTGTTCCTCTCCGCTCTTGCCTTGTTTACGGAAATTAATAGTGTAGTCAATGAGGTTTCGTAACCTTACTAAGGTCGAAAGCACTACCTACTCAAACCTAATCGTCGGACAGCTGTTTAAAAGATTTTCACCCCCCCCCCCCCCCCAAATTTCCTGTCACTTGGTCTGTGTGAAAAGTGCTGTGAGATGAAATGGACGCAGGGTTAACCAAGCCTATTCTTTGCTGCGATAATAGATTTCACGAACTGCGTCTCTCTGATATCCTTCTTTCAACCTGTCTTCATATGCTTGTTCCCTAGCTAACTTTTTTTGTTGCCTACTAAGTAAGTAACTAATTATTAGCATGTTATTTCAGGTAGGAAAGAAATTATCAGAACTGATTCGTGATACCAGTACCCAGACATCTGGAAGTGATAATGAAAGATGGATAAATGAACTGACCCAAGTGGCAATTGAACTTATCGCGGTAAGGAAAGCCTATTGTTTTGTGTTATTTTGAGCTTCTCAGGGTTTTATGCCCGTATAGTTCTTTTTGCTGGTATTCTGCTGTTCATCAAGTCGATGGGCATGTTGTTTTTTTGTAAGTATATTTAGTTGTCCATGGTACAATTATTTTGTAATCACAGTGGTAAAGTAGTGCCGATGTAGGGAACCAACTTATGGTCCTTCGATGTTTTCCAGTTATGCTTGCTTCCATATTTTTATGTTGTAGGACCCCTAACTTTAATGTGTGCCTAGTACTTGAATGGGAAAGATGGGCTGAATGACTAATATGTTTTTTCTTTCTCCTGATAGGTCTTGACAAATTCTGGTAAAGAAACAACCTTAGCGGCAACTGATGCTGCTGCTCCAGCGTTGAAGCGCATAGAGCGAGCTGGCATAGCTGCTGCTACTCCTATCTCGTACCATTCCAGGTTTGACATTGTTTAATGTTTTCTTCTTTTTTTACTTTCCCAGCTCCATGTTCCTACATCTGATCTTCTCTTTTGCATGTAGGGAACTGATGCAATTGATACATGAACATCTCCTTGGATCTGGTTTGGCTGCTACTGCTGCCATGTTGCAGAAGGAGGCTGACCTTGCACCTTCGCAATCAACTGCTCCAGTGCTACCTGTTCACCGGGCCGTTGTCCCAGAACCATTATCTGTTCAAGTTCAACAGTGGCCCTCTGGCCGTGTTCAGGGATTTCTGCCTGACAAAGCAATGATAGCTGAAGACCAAACTGGCCAGAGATCAGATTCTGTTGTGCCTTCGTCTAAAAAGAAGGCACTGGTCTTCTCATCCAGTTTTTCTAAACGAGCTCAACCCTTTCCTTCCTTTTCTGGTAATAGAGCAACCAATAGCCTGAGAAGTCCTGTACCTACTGGAAATGTGGACAGTATAACTTGCTCTGCTTCTGCTGCCAATACTGAAGATGCGGAGGCATCGCATAAAACACCAATGCCGTTGCCTCTCAAGAGGAAGCTTGCCGATACGGACCTTAGTTCCGCATCAGCAGCAAAGCGTCCTGTAGTACATGATCAATCATGCCAATCTCCTGTATTCAAAACTCCTGCTCCTACTCGCAGAGGCCTGTCTGTAGCAGTGGATTCTCCGACTGCTGCATTTCATTCAGGAAGGACAAATTTCAACCACATTTCCACGGAGAACTTTGAAGATTCTCAAGGCACGCCTGGAGTGGTAACAGGAACACCACATCTTTGTGCGAATGATCAACAATCAGCAAATTTGGAGCGCATGACACTTGACTCATTGGTTGTACAGTACTTGAAACATCAGCATCGCCAGTGTCCTGCTCCAATAACAACTCTACCACCTGTCTCTTTGCTGCAACCTCATGTTTGTCCTGAGCCTAGCCGCAGCATCAGTGCACCACCAAACGTAACTGCTCGTATGGGAAGCCGTGAGATAAGCAGGGAGTTCAGTGGGATCCAAGTACCTCGCAGGGACCGTCAGTTTATATACAGCAGGTTCAAGCCATGCCGTGTTTGCCGTGATGAGTCTTCTCTGTTGACTTGCATGACTTTTATTCAAGATGCATCACGAGTGGCTGCAGGAAACCATACTGGCGAATTAAGAATATTTGACAGCAACACTGCAAATCTCGTAGAGACGCAGTCATGCCACCAACATCTTGTTACAACGCTGGAGTCAACATCTTCTGGTGGAAATGAGCTGATTCTCTCGTCTAGCTTAAATGAGGTTAAGCTCTGGGGCTCTTTCACAGTGTCCGCAGGGCCTTTGCACACATTCGAGGATTGCAAAGCTGCCAGGTTTAATCATGCTGGGACACTATTTGCCGCCATTTCTACCGATACTGCTCGCCGGGTGGTACTGTTGTATGATGTGCAGACACAGAATGTTCATATGCAGCTTCCTGATAACTCGAGCCTCTCAGGTTCTGGCCGTAATTATGTACATCCAATTATACATTTCAGTCCTTCAGATGACATGCTGCTGTGGAACGGGGTCCTGTGGGATAGACGAAGTCCGGACCCTATCCATCAGTTTGACCAGTTCACAGACTATTGCGGTGGTGGCTTCCATCCAGCTGGAAATGAGGTAATTTTATTCTTTGACTACAGTTATTGTGTTCTCTTCTATAACCCCCAGTACCCCACCCCACGCGTCAAAATACAGGGCATGTAATTTCCTTTAAACTTGTAAGTGCCATGCATACACTTTTCTTACATTACCACAAGCGTTCCTGATGTCCACTAAGACATTAGTCATTTTGAAACCATATAATAGTTTTAGATGGAAATTGCAAGTCATTTTGTACAGAAGAAATAGTGTTGTGAATATATTTTTTGATGCACGTATATGTGCTTCTGGGATTCTACATATAACAAGTTTCAGACAGCACAAGGTCAAACTAGTGCGGTGAGATCTTATGAGTAAACTTGTTTGCCTGCATGCTCATTTTCACTTTCTGAAAACAAAAAGTTTGCTGTTAAGTTCAACAGCTTGACTGTGCCATATATCTTTTGCAACCTGATTTTTTATGAGTAAACTTTATCTTATCTTTCAAGCCAACATAAATGACCCCAGTAATTATTCTGCAAGAAAATGCCAAGTATAGTAAGAGAAGTGCATTGGAATAAGATAATATTTGCCAAATGTGTTTATATTGCCCTGAATAGTTTCAAAATATGACACACCTTGGGAAAAATAATCGTTATGGGTACTTTGGTTATTTGCCGTGTCAATAAGCTTTTTAGCATAATTTTGATTACTTAGTTTTAAGTGGGTACAACTTCAGAAGTGTACATTGGTACTTGTTGTGCTGGAATGCCATCGTAAATAAATTTGATTATCTTGATGGCATGATGCTACTGTAAAACTTCCATTACTCTGATATGGATAACCATTTGAGCGAACTTAATTCAAATATTACGAATTGTTTGTTACGATTGCCAATATTTTTTGGGAGGATTTTGTTCGTACTGTGCTAATCTTCTCATCTCTGTCCACAATGTTTTTTTACAGGTTATCCTTAATTCAGAGGTGTGGGATCTGAGAAAATTTAAGCTTCTGAGAAGCGTCCCTTCTCTGGACCAGACAGTGATCAAGTTCAATGGCAGGGGTGATGTTATCTACGCCATCCTTAGGCGCAACCTCGAGGACGTAACATCATCCATCAATACTCGCAGGGTTCGGCATCCTCTGTTCCCCGCGTTCCGCACGATCGATGCCGTCACCTACTCAGACATCGCTACCGTCCAGATAGACCGTGGCGTCCTTGACCTTGCCACCGAGCCCAATGACTCCCTCCTTGGAGTTGTCGCAATGGATGATCCCGACGAGATGTTCTCCTCTGCTCGCTTATTCGAAGTAGGCAGGAAACGGCCGACTGACGATGATTCAGACCCGGAGGACGGAGGGGACTCAGACGAGGAGGACGAGGACGAGGATGACTCGGAGGTTGATGTCCTCCTTGGGTCCGATCTAGCGCTCGGGGACACGGACTCTGATGAGGATCCAGGCAACAGCAGTGATGATGATGGTGACGATGATGACGATGACGATGACATGGACAGCGGGGATGAGAACGACGATGAAGGCGACTTCGATGTGGGCGAGGGGTTGCTGGAGATCATGGGTGGCGGCGGGGACGGCGATGACAGCGAAATGATCGAGTCCTTTAGCAGCGGTGACGAAGAAGCTTGGATCATGTGAGAGTAGAAGATGATGATTTATTTTTGCAGGGATGTGTCTCGGTGGCAAGGGCACCGCTTGGATGAAGCAGGAGTAAGGCTAGTAGTTGAACGACGAATGTCTTTGGGTCACGCCACAAGTCCAGATCTATCTGTACCCTGAGATTACTGTTCTAGTTATATTGCTTTGTCGGAAGAGTGAGTAACGTGATGTAGTATTAGCTGTTACCTGTTGGAGGAACGTGGCATAATCTTTTGAGGCGTTAGATGTTGTATGTAAAGCTGGTTAAATTTTGCTGTTCATCAGCTCAAAATTTTGGGAAATTTCGTGTGTGTGGTTGTTTGTGATCTCATGGATTCTTTCGTTTCTGGGATTTTGTTGTGACGGCCTCAACAATAGCTGGGGAGATTATTCGTTAGGTTGATTGCCGCCTCAGCCGAAACCTGCGAAGATCTGCATCATTCTCTTATTTGTCATCATAAAGAAAGAAATGCTTTAACATGGATTGGTTATGTCTTGACTTAGCATTGGGTCGTTGGGGGTACATGCATGCCATGTACTTCACTTTATTTCAGTTTTTTTTTTCCTTTTCGGCATTTAGTGGCATGATAACTCAGCATCTTTTGGTGGCGGCAAAACCGGCTCAAGCTGAACATCAGTCGTCCCTTGCTACATTCTGATGACATCGGAGGCTGGGTTAAGCTGGAGAAGGCCGTGGCTTTGAGCAAAAAGCTCCTATCTATTTCTGAATCAGATGCTGTAACTTTTTAGGGTGATCTGTGAGTGTACATGTAGTAATACAAAACCTACATTGACAATCACCAGTTGGTAATCGCGTTCACCATACAAAACTTTTATCCAGTTGTAGCAAACCAGGAAGAAGCAGTAATAAGAATTATTTAAAAGTCCATATCCATCCAGTGCAATGTTTGACATCACAGGCTAGAGACCAGTTCTGCTTAAACTTGGACTCCCAGCAAGGAGAAATTTCCACAGAAAGCCGATTACTAGCCATATCAGTAGACCAAGGTTACTGTGGAGTGTGGAACGGACAAAGTGGAGTTGAACCCTCGGCAAAATTTAGTTCACCACACTTGACGCTGACCGCGAAATGTGGAGGTGAAACCCTCGGCAAAGTTGAATGGTCTTTTACTGCTAGAGTGACTGTACTTTGCAAACACTGCATCTACTTAGTATACATATTTGTACACACAAATACAGTTTACAAGTGGTCTTCTACTGCTCATTAGCTGAACAAACTGGGCGGCTTGTCTTGGAGCACCACCACTCCACCCTTCGCGATATGTTGTTTTCCACCGAGATACAGTTGCACGGCCGCCCCGCTAAGAAAGCCTCCTAACTGTAAATCCAAGAGAACATGTCAGCTTCGCATTTTATTTCTTGCGTGATAAAACATGTACAATAAAAAAATGGCATATTTCTTCCAAGAGTACATGAAAGCTTTTGCCCTTCGGTTTTAAAAAAAAAATGTACAATATATAAACTAATTAAGATACCTGCATGAGCCATATGGTCTATTCGGTGCTTTGTAAAGATGGCCATGACCTGTCGTCAAGCAAAACATATGAGCAAACTGCAAAAGGAAAAAATATCGAAATCAAACGAGTGAAAATGTATACCAGATTGGACAAAACGAGAACTGAAATATCTGCTAAAGTCTCTTTTGCCTCTTCTAAGGTCTGCCGGTTTCGCCATGAATAAACAGCCTGTGCACCAATCTGATCACGAAGATAAAAGGCCAATGAAATATGCAAAGATAATTTTGTCCTAGCAGAGTTTTGGGGTGGTTTAAGCACCCATCATTTTGTATTGCAGAAGAACAAATACTACTGAATATATTCTTCTACGACTGTATTTAGCAACAAATTAGATGGACCTACCAATCCACAAATAGCATCAGATGCACCGACAGATGGTGCGGGGGTAAACCAGTAACTAAATAGTGAACCTGTAACAACAGTTCCAAGAGTGAAGTCGGCACGTGAATACAAAAAAGATGAATGTTAGGGTAAAGAGACACACCAACCTGAGAGTGCAGAAGTGCAATAGACAGTTAGCAATCTCCCAGGGCCGACATACCCTTCTAGCATATGTCCAAATTTATTCAGAGCATTGCTATTACACTGCATCATCGTCAAGACGATACAAAGTTAGCAAGTGACATTAAATAGTTATGTGATCATATGTATAATTTATAAAGTTTATATTCAATCGAATAATTAATATGGGATGAAAGTTGAAACACGCACGATAAGGTGAGCCCAATCTACATGGAGAAGAGATGACGTAGCCAAACGCCAGATCTGCCCTTTGCTGACGAGGCCGTTCACCTATGACAACAATCATCACGGTTGCATTCACATATAAACAAAATAATAATAATAATAATAAAATCTATCTAATGGACGGAACATACCTTGGCTCCCCATGTCTGAAGCTTTTGTTTCGTGGCTACATCCACGACGTGAACCCTTGGAGCATAAATAAGGAAATATTCAACAAAAGCAGAATTATAGAAGCTATGTACTTAATGTTGAAACAGAAAGAAAACTTGCATGCATGATATGCTAGCTTAGATATAATGTAGCATTGACCGATCACTCACAGGAGATTGACGGCGATGATAGCACTGGTGCAGACTTTTGGCCCGTTTTCATGGTCTTGTGGCCCCTTTTTGGGTGGCTTCTTTGGGTTGCTGAAGTGATCACTAAGTAGGCCAGCGGAAGTGGGAACAATTGAGACAGAGAGCATGCTGGCGACTTTGGACGACGACGACGACGACGAGGAGTGCTGCGATCCTCCTCCGAACCACCGGATGTTGCCTAGTACTAGTACTCCTCTTGGCGGCGGTACCGGCCAGCCGTGGAGGAGGTGATGTCGGAGGTTGTTCCCGACGTGGGAGGTGGTAGCTGGGTGATGCACTGGAGGCGGCCTGAACCGGAAGGAGCGGAGCAGCTGCCTCGACGGGGTATCGCTCCGGGGAGGGCGCCCTTCGCGAAGGCCAACTTGCGCACGTGAGAAGGAGCCACGTGGCCTCACGCCTGCGTATGAGCAGTACCAGCACGAAGCCCCCTGCGTCTGGGTTACGAAGCCGCCCCACGATGATTCTGGGTCATGGACACGCTACCGTGTGAAGCCCCCGCGTACGATCCAGACGCAGGACGTTGTACGAAGCCCCCGTGCCGTCGATCCGGACGTACGGCGTACGAAGGTCTCCGTGTCTCTGTACGATGTGGATTCACACGTACACGCACACAAATTACATAGGTGTACAGCTACACAAACTGAAACGTACAAGTACACAGAATCAGCTTGTACATAAAACTACACATACTCAAACGTACAACTGTAGAGATTCAGATTGTACAGATCAGGTCGTACAGCAACGGAGACCGCGTTGTACAGCAACGGAGACCGCGTTGTACAGCAACACACAAATCGGGTTGTACAACAACATAGACTGAGTTGTACAGCAACACAGGACATGTTGCACGTAGAAATATATACATTCGGGTTGTACAAACAACTACACGTAGCAAGTTGTACGTACAACTACAAAATTCAGTTTGTACGTACGACCTACCTTAGTGTGTACAAAACATACACAATCCGAAGTATAAAAAAAAAGTTTGTCGAAACCTATCAATATGGGATCTAGTTTTGAAGATCTCGACGCGAGGAGTTCAAAAGTGAAAACGGTTCGTAAATCGGATAAACGGTTCTCAAGATATTTCGTTTTTAAAAAACGAATCTCAAAATAAATGCATGTACAACCCTCTGCCCACCACCAGGGAGCTGCCACTTGTCACCGCGTGGAGAAAAGGTGGAAGCAGAAACGAACGAAATTGTGACACAGGTGGAAGCAGAAACGAACGAAATTGCGACACTTGTCAGCACCGGAGCGCACGCGCGTGGACCTTTGCGAAGGGAACCCTTTTTCTAATGATTTCCGCCTCGACGCCATTGGGACGTTCCGAGGTTCGGATCCAAGGAGTACGTCATGGACATTATGTAACGCCCCGGGATTTATCCCCTTTTAGTTTTTGTGTGTTTTCTTTTTTCATCGACATAGCATCGCATTGCATCGCATTAATTTAATTGTTGCATTTAAATTAAATTTCCACGATTAAATTCAAATGCATTTTGAATTAATTAAAAATATGTTATTTTCAAATCTTTTAAAAAATGTTAAAAACTAGTTTATTAAATTGTCCTTTGAAAACTAAAAATATTTTGTAAAGGTTTCGTGTTGAAATTCCTTTTCTATTTTGTTTTAAAAATATAAAACCGAAAAGAATAGGGGGAGAGAAATAAGGCCCAAAGCCCATCTAACTCAAACCCTAGGTTTTCCCCACAGAAATTTCTTCCCACCCCCTGCAATTTTTGCAGCCGCCCCCTCCACTTCTCCCTTTTTCCTTTTCTCTTTTCCCCCCTCTTTTCCTTTTCTTTTTCTTCTATTCTTTTTTTTCCCCTTCCTCCTCCCGCACCACGCCTTCTCCTCCCGGCCCGAGCTCCACGCGCGCCCAGCCCGAGCGACCCCGCGCCGCCGCGCCTCCCCGGGCTGCCGACCGCCGTCGCCCCCGGCCGCCGCGCCCCACACGCCGCGCCGCCTCCGGCCCTCCGCCGCACCCCCGTGCGCTCCCCGTGCCCCGCGTCTCCCCGGTCGCCCGCGCCTGCCACCCCCGTCGCCCCGGCCTCCTCCATCTCCGGCCCGAGTGCGCCGCGCGCCTCTCCTTGCCGCAGCGCCGGCCACGTCGCCAGGCCCGCGCGCCCTCCGCCGCCTACCCCCGGTCGCCGCATTCCCCCAGCGCCGCCTCCACGTTGCGCGCCCCCGGTCGGCCGACCGCGCCTCGCTGCCGCCGCCGCCACGCCGGCCGCGCCCGCACGCACCGCGCCCCGCGTGCGCCGCCTCCTCCCCACGCCGCGGCCCCTCGCCGCCGCCTCTCCCCTTCGGCCGCCATCCGCAAACGCCGCGCCGCGTAGCCGCGCCGCCGCTCCTTCCGCGCCGCGCCGCCGAGCTCCTCCGCCCGCCGCCTTCCGCAGCGCGCCGCCCGTGCGCGCCGCCTCTCCGCCGCGCTCCTCGCGCCGCTGCTCCACCGCACGCTCCACGCCGCCCACGTGCGCGCCCTCCGCCGTGCGCGTGCTCGCAGCCCGCGCCGGCCTCCTTCCATCCGCCGGTTTCCCGTCCGGTGGCGTCCCCACACCCGCCGCCCGCAAGGTGTTCGACACAATGCCCGCAAGACCCCGACGTCCCTTTTTGTTGTTGTCCGATTGTCCACCCTTCGTGGTGTTGCTACGTGCACCGCACGTCCTCTTCCGGTGCCGTGTTCCCGTGACCGCCCGTTTCCGTGTCGCGGTGCCCGCCCGTGCGCGCTTTTCCTTCCGGTGTCCATTTGCCGTGTTCTACGTGCCGCGCTTCCCCGACCACTTCCACGACACCGACAAACGACGATGCCCCGGTTCCGCGACGACTATCCCCGACGACGACTACTTCCTCTACGTTCCGAAGACGTCGGTTTCGGACCCTATCTCTCTCGATCCAACGTGCGAACCCCAAACCCTAACCCTACACCTATTTTTATTAAATGTCATCTATCTTGTGCATATCGCATCATAATTGCATTTGTTGCATCTATTGGGTTTGCGGGTGTATCAAATCACCTAAATAATAAATATGGAATGTGTGGGGCAAATCACTATATGTATTGCCCCATTCCATTTAATTTGACTAGATCATCTTTGCCATGTCTTGCCATGTTAATGAACATTTAATTTGTGGAGTAGATAAATAACTTGCACCTAAGTATTAATTGTCGGAACCCCGGTTCCGCTTAATTTGAGTTAAGTGCATCTCAAATTGCATCTCGCCATGCCATGCATCATGCTCATATGATCATGCTGGATCTTTTGCCGTAGCTGTAAAATGCATCTTTTACGCTTTCCAGTGTTTGTTGCTTCTTCGCGGATACGACGTTGAGATGTGTGAGCAACGACAAGATCTGCTTCCATGCGGGATTCCAGGCAAGCAAAGTTTGCTTGTTTACCTATACATTGTCTTTCATTCCTGCCGTTGATCTCTGCTACCCTAGTTACGATTCTTTATTGCGATCCCATCACATGTTTATCCTGCAGCCTATACAGCTTTATCCCCACATCCCATCACCTGTTGTATGTTTATCTGTTAGCCTTGCGAGTCGTAGTGCATGCTTAGAGTTGGTTGTGCGAGTCGTCAGTTGGTCTTTTATTTCATATGCTTAGCTTGATAGATTATTCTACCTTAATAAAATGTTGTATTATATTGGGGTATTATAATTAAAAGATAAGGCACCGGCGGAAGGCCTTGCGAGGTGCTTTGTTCTGCTAAGTGTCGACCTAGGAACTGAGATTTTGTCCTCGGATCCAATTTTGAGCGCACTAACCACTTGTGGGAGGCCCAATGGAGCCCCCCTCGACTTTCACTGGAACTTCGACTTGTCCGGGAGCCGCACCTAGTTTGGGTTTTCCATTTGTCTCATATGCATCAATACTAGTGTAGTATTTTACTTTGGCGGTGTGCCTTGTTACATGCATATAGGGCGCGGCCTGTTGGTGCGGAGGGGTGTGTCCTGCGGGAGTCCGCACCCTTTTGGCCGGGACCAGCATAGCTCCCGTGGCTCCTGGACTTGTTGCGGTGAAGGAAAAGAGTTGGGTTGAAAGGCCCTAATGTTTTTGACTGGGTTAATCATGCGAGTATGGGTCCAGTAGTGCACCCCTGCAGGGTATAATCTTATCGATGAGCCGTGTCCACGGTTATGGACGTTTTGGTGATGATGCTGGCTAACAAGATCTAGACAACTTACACCTAATCATCGTTAATTAACCTGACTAGTAATATAGAATTACTTTCACAATAAATGGTAACTAAAATTGTTAACGTGTGAGTTTCCCGAATTGCTTCCTCATACTTGGTTGAGGGGGTTAATTCGAGAATGGGTTATGTTTGGTGTTAGTAGTAGTTGGTTATCTTATGCGCTCTCTTATCCCTCTCTGATTAGACGAAAGTTATAGCGTGTCTCTCTAGGTTGCTAGTGCTGCTGCCGCTAAGTCCACCTCCCCTATATTTTGGGAGATGGTGTAGAAACTAGGCAAGTCGATTTTGCTTACCAGGGAGTGCCCTGACCCTCTTTTGGGTTGTGCTTTATGTGCAGTCAACAGGTTGAAGTCTGACGACGTTAGCTTGGGAATCCCTCCGGCTTGGCTGGGCAGGGATATGGTGCCATTGCTTATCTTCAGAACTCTTAGTCCAATTTGCATCTTATCCGTAGTCGGATACTATTTTTCTTCCGCTGTCATTTGTATCTTTGTATTGTATCATTTGTATCTTGACTCGTTCGAGTCGTTGTTGTATTTATGTCTTCTGTTGTATTTCTGGATGTATCGGAACTGTTGTAATGTTATCACAATTCCACCCACATAATGCGCATGTTTCGGCGTGCACATTATGTCTGGTGGGCGACCTAAAATCGTTATTATGCGGATTTCGGCGGGATCGCTTAAATCTACATAGTACCGATTTTCGGGCGTCACACATTATGCTAACATGCATTTGTATATGTGGATGACTTCACCATCAGGAGGTTTGATTCGTATTAGGTCGGGGCCGTTTGGCGCGGGGTTGTTTAGGACTCTACTTATCTGACATATATATACTCCTATATACGAATACGATTAGAGAAACATAATTGTATCGAACGTCTGTTTTTAAAATTTTCCGGGATATCCAACATATGTTTTCTGCATATAAGCCTAAGAGAAAACCGTCTTACAAAAAAAATGACAGCCTCAAACAGTAGAACTATGTACTCCCCTCCGTCTCAAAATAAGCGTCTCAACTTTGATATAACGAGTATATAACAACATACAACAAGTTGTTAGTGAAGTGTATGCTCAGATGCTTCCAAACCAGTAGAACTATATAACAACATACAACAAGACACGTACTCGGCCTCAAACATGGGTTGACTTTGCCACTCAACGACGATGAATAAAAAGTACACCACTTAATGACGCAAAATGAACAAAACAGAGCTTGTCATGTACACAAAATCACAAACTCGTTTAGCATATACAAACATCCACACACATTAAACCACTAAACACACACCCCTTAATTCAGAAAAAATGATATAAACCAACATACATGAACAACAAAAACATGGAGCACTACATCACACAAACCATCAAAATGTGCAACACAAAAACCTAAAATCGAACCATGTGTATTCTATGAATTAGCATGGTATTCAAAACATAAAATTAACATGGTATTCAAAATGTAACTCAAACAAATCTACTGCAAACCCTCGTATAGGAATTCAAATTGTAACTGAAACAAATCATGGCGATGACGAACTGCCATCACGAGGGGAATCGAGAAAAAGGTGAAATCCGTGCGATATTGAGTAGCAACAAAGCGAACCTAGTCCCGATTTCTTGCGCGTTTAACCGGAGTAGAGGAGTAATAGCCAACCGCACATTATCTCTAGCACCGACGAACATACGCCTTAATATGAATACCAGATCTACGAGGGCGGACTAACAACTATGCACTAGATAGTTCACCGTGATTTTTTTCATGAAACACATGGAGTGCACCCATATTCACCCTATCCCCCGTGATTTGAGAGCTTTATGAGATCAAGGAGTTCAGGAAGTCCCGCACGAGGAGATGGTACTAGCAGATCGACGACGGAAACACTGGAGTAGTTATGACAACGAGCGGAATTGCCAAGAAGCAGGGGAGAGGAAGGGCGTGAGAGAGAAAGAGCCCTTTCAGACGTGGTGAGGGGAGAGAGGAATGAATGACATGTGCGTCCACTCGGACATGTCCTTATCTAGGTGGTTCCGCCCGCTCCGTAATGTCGAGTTCCAACCGATATAAACGTAGATTTCCCGTTGTTCATTAGGCAAGGAATTATCATTGTATACTCTGCTTTTTTTATGTCTTCACTTAAACAGACTAGCTATACAATTTTTTTTGAGATCACCTTCATGGTGAGGTACATCTGAATTACATGGTAGCAGACCTAGTAATTCATGTTCTATTGTTCGTTAGTCAAACTGTCTTCCAACGCCATTGTTGTTACGCTTGCAACATGTTGTTTCCCATGTGGACCGAGAAACAACTCAACGGCCGCTCCCCCAAGAAAGCCTCCTAACTGTGAATCCATGTGATGGAGTAAGCTTAGCTTTTCATATACATTTTGGCCGAATGAACTAAGTCCAAGTTTAGTAGACTTACATGAGCCCAGTTGTCAACGAGGCACTTAACGCGCCTTAAAGCTAGGCTAAATACCTGTCAAACTTATCACATGAGATCTGGACGTGGAATGCAACTAATAGCAAGAGCAAACGAAAATATAAAGTTGAAATGCGAGCCAGAATGTAAATTGGTACCAGACTGAACAAAATAATGTCTCTTATCTCCTTGAAAGTATCCCTTGCCGATGTCAAAGACTCTCGACGCCTCCACGTGTAAACACCCTGAGCACCAATCTGATTATGAAGGTAAACGTTAGTGAAACGATGTGATGTAACAAAACAAATATCACGAGGATTGTTCTTTGTCTTACAAAGATAGCGAAGATAATTAGCAATAAGCAGAATAATTTTAAATGCCTAAGTGCATTACATGAAACTAAACCAACCACACTACTTGCCAGTTTGCCAGTATATATGACCAATACATCATGTATGGCTTAAAAAATAAAATATTTCCACAGCTGTAAATTTAGCAATAGATGGACATACCAATCCACATATAGCATCCGAAGCACCAACAGAATTTCCAGGGGTAAACCGGTAACTCATTAGTGAACCTGTTGCAAGATATCCGATTAGATGAAAACTTAGTGTTTACGAATACATAAGAAATCGATGCAAGTTGCATGTGAAGAGGAGAAAGTAACACCTGCTATTGCTGAAGTGCAATAGATAGCTAGAAATCTTGCCGGGCCGGAGACTTCTTCCATCAGGGACCCAAAATCATCTAAAGCGAGCATATTCATCTGCATACGTACACCATATCACGTATGTACAATGTATGTATGATGATGTTAATAATTATAGCACTCATCGCTCCGTAGAGTGGGCCATTATTAAATGTGATGTCATCAACTATAAATAAAAAAAGGGGACACATACCGTAATGTGAAAAATACCCCCATGAAGAACGGAGGACGTGGCGAGGCGCCAAAGTTGGCCTTTTCTAATCAGGGCATTGTTCTGGAATCATTGTTGCATTTATAATTAGATTGAAGGAAAATCAATCAAATAATATATATTGAGGAGACAAACATAGCGCGCGAGTTCATTGTAGGGAGGAGAATGGAATATATGTTGAACCCAGTGTAAGACGTGTAATACAAACCTTTGTTCCCCACATATTAAGCTTTCGGTTTGTTGCGACGTCGACGCCATGAACACTTGGTTGGATGGACCAACCGACATTGAAACAACAAAAATCAGCAAAACGGCTTATAATACGGATCAACGGAGGAAGGAGACGTACATGAGATGAAGAGCTATGAGAGCATCAGTGACGGGCCTCTTGTTCCGTAGGACGTGCGGCCTGGTTGGCGGCCAATCCTTGTTGCCGTCGTCCCAGTCGAGAAGTAGGGTGGCCTTGGGAGGACTGGGTGGTGGTTTCACTTTCACCACGTCGTCCAAGCCGACAAAGACGACGTTGGCGGTAGCCGAAACGAAGCACAGCATGCCCACCAGGATGCCGCGGCGGCGGGGTGGCGACGGCGATGATGGTCCTCGCCGGATGTTGGGTAGCAGTATTGGTGGTGGCGGCGACGAGGGAGAGCGGTGGAGGTGGCCGGCTGGCCGCCTGAAGGAGCGGAGCAGCAGCCGCGTCGCCGTGCCCATGGCCATGGTGTGACCGGCCGGCGATCGATCGATTGTCTACGACGTGCTGGTATGGTAGCTTGCTTTTGGTACGATATCACATCACGGACCGGCTCCTGCTGTGTTTCACTTTGACGTACGTCGCGCGTGACGACGCATACTTTCTCTGCTCTTCTTTTCGACTGCGATTTATTCTCTTTTATCAACGGAATCCCAACGTAAGCGGTATTTTATTTTTATTTGACATTATCAATCAAATAAAAATAAAATATCTGCAATTCCCTGCAATATTTCTTCACCTTATATGACATCCTTTCTAGTGTTTCGCTTTACCCAACCCTGGAGACAACAAAGACGGCAACCCTCCTATTATTTTGCCTTGTAAAAAATCGATTCAGGCTGTCTAGCTTTTGTTCAAGTGGAACCACTCGTTCAACTCATAGTGTATTAATTAGAACAACTAAAATCGAATATATTACTTAATTTAGCTATTAATTATATATTTACCGTGTTAATTACAACAAAACAGATTTTTTTGCTTGGAGAAATCGTGTCAATTTTGTGAATTTTGCTCTTCCCAGTTCAGTAAGATTGGAAACACTAATTTCATTTTCTCATTGACGATTATAAATAACAAGAACTAATATTATTTGATTATTTCTTTCTTAGTAAGATTTCCCGCCGCCGACGGGGCACATCATCTAGTATATTGAATGTGACCAATCTATAATGCTAAGTTTAACTATTCATAATTGAATGTCCCCCCTTTTTTTTCTTGCTTCATATGAATATAAATGGAGCACCTGGGTCGTTAGTTTTAACTTATGTCAGATCCTTGTCACACTTTAAATACTCTTATTCAATATCAAGTATTCCCTCGATCCAATAATAATTAATATTTTATTCAACATGTATCTAGGCAGAGTTTTTTGTGGCCAACATTGATGCCAAATAGTTTGGGACGGAGGGAGCATGCCATCTTTGACGAGAATTCCTTATTTGTCCCTTTCCTAAAATTTTCTTCTCTATTTGACCCTAGAAAAAAATCCCAATTTGACATCTTAATTTGGCCAATAAAAAGACCATTTTACCCCTGATAAATTATCACATAAAATAGTCTGCCGGTAACAAAAACTAAATCGACTCCATATGGCGGTAAAACATCTCGAAAAAGCACATAGTTACACTCCAAATCCCAATTGCAAATCACAACTAAGGGGAAAATGGAGGCGAACTCCATGAACACCATGTTTTAACTGAAGTTCCGAGGAGAAAGCGGCAGCATCGGAATTTGGCAAGCTACGCCCTGCATAGTGGCAGATCTTGAAAGAAAATCATGGGCGGGCCAGACTATTAGAAAGCACAAAAGATTCTCTAAACCATACCACTTCACATTACTCATTTGTTCATCAACATACATTACATACGTATAGAATTACTACTGAACAAAAGAAGTTATACCAAAAGAAGGTACACAACAGATGTGTACGCAGAGAGATACATAATACAAGTCAGCATTTCGATTCTTGGTCCTTGTAAAATCTGCAATGACATCGTCATAACTATATTTCTCCAGTATATCATGTTAACTAACATCTGGTTCGCAAGATTGTCATCTTCCATCTTATTGCGCAACCTTGTTTTAATAATTTTCATACTAGAAAATGAATGTTCAACACTCGCCGTTGAAACCGGAAGGGGTAATAAGCAGGCAGAGTAACCTTTCAATTAAATTGTAAATATTATGTCTACCGTTTCCACAAGCCATCCACAAAGATAATAAATCAATGTTGATATATTTTTCAACTCTTCATCTTTGGAAGCATCCAAGTCTAGATACATGCTCTTTTTGTGTCATCTAATTGAAACAGAGGAGTATAAAACATCGGTCTCAGCTCATCTTCAAAGACCTTGTGTTCGCCACATGTATCAAATCAATGAATCTCCAAAATTGTAAGAAGGCCCCGAAATTTCCCACGTCCATCTGATCGGTGATGGCTCCTCCACAAGATGATCCTGGTGCATCAGACCAGTGGCTCCCTCCCTTGCGGATGAGGAAAAGGCGACGACCCCGGTGCGAGTCTGCATCCGCACGCTGCCGCGCTCGCGCCTACAGAAGTAGCACGAGATTCACCGCCTCCAATCACGAGTAGTCGAGATCGAGCCAAAAGCAGTTGCGCCACCGCTGCCATTTGCAAATTAATTTACACTGCTCGTCCGCTCAGAGAGAATGGGGCCGTGAGAGGTAGGTCGTGGACTAGAGGCGGAAGACTTCACGATTTCATCCCCTCCATCGTCACATTATCCACGTAGCATTAGTCGACTGGTGGGTCCCCTGTTCAAACATCCCTCATGTAATCTAAATTTGTTAACAATTTTCTTCCATTTAAGGGCTTGAAAGAGTCATATCGGGCCGTGGCTATTTGGTCTGCTCCAACTGTCGTCTCTCAGCTATTTCAACGAAAGACGTCGTGTTCCAGCTATTAGCCGAGAGAGACGTCGCACATGAGCTATATGCCCGACTATTGCATGCTTTTGCAAAGAGAGAGATTGTCCCTATCACACACTACATGATGTGATTGGATAGGGGTGCAACAAGAAGTGCCGCTATATTTAGCGCCTCAGAAGTGCCGCTCCTGACCAGGAGGCACCAGCGGCCTAGGGTGTGCAACGTTTTTTTAGGCTGTCAACTCAGGGAGAGAATCCCACCCGTATTTTACTAAACAACATAGAGTTTTACATGTTACTCCTTGTAACATGTAAAACTATATGTTGTTTAGTAAAGGGATTTCGCAAAGGCGGCCACTCTAGCATCAGCTTTCGCAAAGGGATTTTTTTCTGATAAAGTTTAGCAAAGGAATGAAACCAAATGGTAAATTTCTTGCGTTATGTTTTTGACAGTACCTGAGCTTTTGTGTTGAATATATATCATAACAGCTTCATTGCGCGAGTCCCAAAATTTCCACAGTATGACCACGAGAATCATCATCATCCCAGAAGATGTTGTTCTGGTTTCAGTCTGGGCCGAAACATGGAGGCGTGTCGATCTGTACGTACTATACAAATAAAACCCAACGACATGCTGCTTTCTAACTCGTCATTCTATCGTTCTAACTGACATGTTATATAATAATAATAAAGAGTATACATGCAATCAGTAAAACCAGATGGTTTCATAACAAAACTGAAAGTACACCACCTTATATTTGGATATTCAGCGCGCTAAAGAAAAACTATACCTAAGCTACATGGTACTGGGATAGCTAGGATAAAGTGGTGATAAATCTTAACAGGAAGATGAGGAGACGTAACGTAAGTAGGAGCTAGCTTCTCCTCATGCCAGTCCACCACCTATAGGAGAAGTAGCTCTCTGCGATGACCTCGTCCGGGGAGGGCTTGAGGTCGTCGTCGAGGCCATACTCCATGCGGGGGATGTAGAGGTGCCTGAACACGTCGGGGTTGCCGGCGAAGCACAGGCGTAGCGCCTCCGTGGCCCTGACGCACGCCTCCACGTCGACGGCGCGGTCCCTGCGGTCGGGTCGCCTCTCGATCTCGCCAGGGTGGCACTCGCTCGGAACTCTCTCAGGCAGCCGCCCTTGTTCACCTGAAGCTAGCTGGTGGAAGGCTTTGTCGTTGGCCCGTGCTCGAGATTTTCCTACGAGCATACCACCTAGTGCGGAAAAGAAACTCATCATCACCATGTCGTCGACGCGCGTTTATGCTATGCGCGTACGTGTTTCCTTTGTTTAACCTAAGTACTCTAGCTAGTAAGTATGCACAAGAGACTTGCGGGGCAAGAATTATATATAGCGATCCACCGATGAGCTTCTTCCGATCAAGAGAGGGAATTGATAGCGGTCTAGACTCTAGACGTTTCATTTCCTTTCCGGTCTGGATATATAGGAACAAGAGTTCTAGTAGGATACCGTAAAGGCCTTATAATAGTCCATCTAAGAGACAGACAACTCATCATCGATGTAGTAATTAGCAATTGATTATATAGAGCTTTTGTTAGCTATATTCCTATACTATGAGAACATCTCTAGTGACTGCTCATTTGACACATATATCTTGATCGCCATCAACCGTTCAGACTTAATTGGGGATCATAACGGTGGTTCTTGAGGGATGAGCGAGAATGAGTAATTGATGCGGCCTACTCAGCCTGTTGGGAACCCCAAAAGGGAGGTTGTGAAGCAGGGTAGTAGCATGTTTCTCTTGATTGCAAAACAAAGCTTGTCGGACTAGTAGGACTTGCAGAAGTCTTCGACTTGGTGTCAACAAAGCCGTTTACGATTTTTTTTTGAAAGAACAACATGAGAACTGCTATATTAATCGCGATAGAAGAGAGAGGTACAGAGACCTGGACTGCTCAGTTTATTCGAGGAAAACCGGGCGAAAACCCAAACATCTACGCAAGCACTACAACGCATACAGAGCACCAGAAGGCCAAGCCGAGCAACGTCATCGAACATCAACAACCATAGTGCTTACTATGGAGTGACTTCGACTTCTTCGCAACAACACTCCGCCACGAGGTTGTTCGCCGTCTTCTGCAACACCGGAGAGAGACGCCCTCCAGTCCGGAGAAGAAGACCCCCAACACACGCCTGATGCCAACGGCATGCCGAGAGTGCTTCCACCAGTCACACAACCCACCGCGGACCTCGGGTCCCTCTTGCCGGTGCCGGTCTCCGAAACGAAGCCCCCAGGAGGGAAAACGACACCAAGGCGCCATCATCGTCCGATCACGAGATCATGGGTTTCCCCTGGAGAGCCAAGCTGGCCGGATCCGTGCAGTAGGTGGGCAGCAGCAGAACGGTGACGCCTCCATGAAGGTCACGACAGCCTCAGCTGCCGCCATCACCGGCCAAGGCACAAGGCCGAGGCAGGGTGCTCACCCTAGCCGCGCACCACCTCCAGGCACATCACGCACCGGCGCCGGCGAGCCCACCAATCACCGCCACCCTCGGAGACGACGACGAAGAGGACGCGCTGGACACATCCGCCGCCAACGAGGACGCGCAGGATGGTCGCCTCCATCAGGGCCCGACGGGCCCAGATCGGGCCCGCCAAAGCCCATCTGCCGCTCGCCCTCCCCGCAGCGCGCGAGGCGGCGCCGCAGCCAGCAGCGCCTCGCTCCGCCTACGCTCCAGCCGCCGTCTCCGTCCGAGCCCGCCGGCTCGGCTTCCACTTCCCCGACCGCCGCCGCCCCCCACGGGCCGGTCAACCACCTGCGAACGAGGGCCTCCCCCCAGCCACCTTCTGGCAGCGGAGGGGTGCCGCCACCACCGCGGCCAGGGCCGGCGACGGCAGCGGCAGGGGCGGCCATACGGAAGAGCCCTGGCGGCTTTTCTTGGGGTGCCCCCTAGCGCCGCCTGGGGGCGTGACGCGAGGGGGAGGGGAATATGATGGAGTGTTCTGCTGTGCTTCCGTTTACGATTATTGATGTGGACATACTATTGACGTGGACATACGCACAACACAAACACGCTATTTTGTTCATGTCCCTCCAAAAGATAAATAACATGTTGATTGAACAAATTACAGCTAGTCAAATGACTAATTATGAAGGCATGACAACGCTATGACAAAATATAGTTCAATGCAATAAGTAATTGGGAAATATTGTTGGATTAATAGGCACAATTTCCATGATTAATTCTAGCATATTAAACATTACTACAACAGCCACTAGCATGTTAATCTCGCAAATACTAGAAGTATTAATTAACACGAACAACATCAAATACTAGATGTCTTCATCAACATCGTCATAAAAAACATCACCATTGCAATGGTCTCGGTGACTTTATCTGCAACTCGATTGTACGTGCGTCATGCCTTCGTTTAATGTTTAAACATATTATGCGATTATATGTTTTGTGTTTTTGGGTTGCTCCTGTTCATGTTGATTAATGCATCTAGTATTCTTGAGTTTCATATGTTAGTAACTTATGTTGTCATGTTTAATAATCTAGGATTACTCATGATAGTATTGACTAATTTTCTAACAGACATGATGGTCATTCATGAATCATATATGCATGTGTGGCGCCATGCCCTGACGCCCATGCTGCCCGGACCTAGCTAAGATCCAATCCTGATAGCAAATATATACACCCCAGATTTGTCTCTTCCCCCTTTCCTGCTTTGGAGTTAAGCTCCTATTCTGCTTTGGTGTTAAACTAGTAGAGTTGGTTGCAGGTGCCCAAGTCCCCAGCTCTCTCCAACCTTCCCAAGTTAATTAGCCATTCTTGTTTAACCATTGGTTGATACCAGGTGCCGGTGAAGGTTGTGTCCATGTAAAAAAGGTAGTTTCCAGGAATAGTTGTCTGAATTTGACTGTGCAACTGACGGTGACTCCACTGTCCACACAACATTGCGTTTTCAGCGAGATTAAATTAGCTTGGTTTTTTTACCCGCGGACAGAATTAATTAGAACCACTGAAATATATATACCCTGATCAGCTAAGATCAATCGTGATATTTTGCAGCAACCGGCAGCTGGTAGATTAGTATATTGGGACAGTTAGACGGACTTAACAATGAGACGAACAGACAGGGTTGAAATGTTTTCTTTTTTGAACAAGGGTTGAAAGGTTAATTAGTGTAGACGTTCCTATCAGCATTCAGCACGGCACACAAGTAGCATAAAAAAAGTTATTCTTGTGTACCAAGCTGCATCAGCTTTGAATTGGCAATTACGACTTTTAGAAGATTTGACGAGTCATGCTTTATTGAGGTTCCAAGCTTTTATTTTCTGGTTCACTTAGACCATCCACTATGTGTGAGCAAAGCGGTTCAAAGAGAGCCATGAGTCGATTCCATACATAGTGCAGCACCGATTCAATCCATCTGACAACAAATACTCAATTCATTCGCTTAAACAATAGTTTTATATCTGACATGCAACATACATCCTTCCCAATGAGTGGCTTGAGCATGCATGCAATGAAGGTTGTGATTTTTTTTTACTTCAATTGGATGGGCCACATAGTGCATGGCCTTAGAAGGCCGGGACAACGCAGTGCCGGCCAGGATATTCTTGGCCTAGCTGTAGTAAATAATTGGAGAAGCGAGTTGTAAGAAGTGAAGTTCACTATGGACGCAGCAATGACATAGAGAAAAGAGCTCAACTAGCGAATTTGTTGCAGTTGAAATGCTAGTGACAAACAAAAATCAGAGGAACATATGAGAGAGTAATATAGGTGGTGGAGAATGGAGGCCATGTGGTGAGGTGTCAGATTTGGAGCTTGCTCATGCCGAAGTCCCCGCTGGCGTGCACCTCGCGGACGGTCTTGTCATACTCGTCCTCCCCGTAATCCTCCTCCTCTTCCTCCTGGTTACCATCGTCGTCGTCGTCGGACGCCTCACCGTCGCCGGTGCCCCATCCGTATCCGGAGACGGGCTTGTCGGGCTTGGGCACCGTCTGCGCCTCCTGCACGATCTTCATGATCTCCTCCACGCTCTGTGCCGAGTACGCGGCCGGCGGCGGCACGCCATTAGAGCCATTAGAGGCGTTGCCATTAGAGTTATTAGAGGCTGATGCACTGGCTTCTGCGTGCCGGCGGTTGAAGTATGCCTGCTGCGCCTCCTCCTTGAGCTCACGGGGCAGGTTCTTGAGGAACCAGGTGTGGGCCTTGATCTCTGCCATGGTGATGCGCTTGCGCGGGTCGGCGACGAAGAGGCGGGAGAGGAGGTGGCGGCAGCTCTGGGAGACGTGCACGTACTCCGGGATCTTGTACTGCACCGACATGATCCTGGCGATGGTCTTGCGGAAGTTCTTGGGGTCCTTGGTGTCCTCGAACGGGTACCCTCCGACGAGCATGACGTAGAGCGTGACCCCGCACGACCACACGTCCGCGTGCTTCCCGTCGTACTCGCGCCGCGACAGCACCTCCGGCGCGATGTACGCCGGCGTGCCAACCGTCGACTTGGGCCGCGAGTGAAGCACCGACGACTGCAAGAAGGAATTTGGTGGTGGTGAATGAAAGAACAGAGGAGGATCATCGCATCGCAGGAGTAGAGAAAAAGGAAGAAGAACAAGACCTTGGAGTATCCGAAGTCGCAGATCTTGAGGCGCGGCGCCGGGCTGCCGTCGAGTAGCGTGTTCTCGAGCTTGAGGTCGCGGTGGCAGATGCCCATGGCGTGGCAGAAGCTGACCCCGCAGACGAGCTGCTGGAAGAAGTAGCGCGCCTCGTCTTCGTGGAAGCGCCCGGCGTCGCAGATGCGCTCGAACAGCTCCCCGCCGGCGGCGTACTCCATGACGATGCCGAGGTGCGTGGGCGTGAGCACCACCTCCTTGAAGCGCACGATGTTGGGGTGCCGCAGCGCGCGGTGGTTCACTATCTCACGGAACACGTTCTCGTCGATCTGAATGGATTACCACTCATCGATCAGGTATCCAAGCAACACAAAGTCGTAAATAGCTAGGATCGACGTACGTACCCTGTATCCTCGTTCGATGAACTTCATGGCGACGAGCTCGCGTGTGTCCCTGTTGCGCATCAGCTTGGCCACCCCGAAGTTGCCCGACCCGATCTCACGGACAGGCTCGTACTTGTCCATGGATTCGAGCTTCACCAATCTCTCTCTCTCGATCAGTTGACTTTGGGATGAATCTCGATCTTGGTGACGTTCTGGGGAAGAGCAAAAGATGAGGAAGGAGAGGTGCGTGGGCGTGTGTGGATGACGAAGATGAGTGGGAAGGAGCAGGTGGCTGAATTATCCTCCTGCTGATGACTAGCTTACACTGTTTGTTTGGAATTCAGCTGCTAGCTCAAGCCTCAAGGGGACCTGGCCATGAGGATGCACACCACAACTGTCTGCTTTGCTGTCCGATGTACACGAACTTCCAAATGAGATTAAGCTCTCACAAGTACAATTAATGGTGGTGTTGCTTTCCCACTCAAGTGTTGCTTAAGCTAAAGGGCACCACCAAAGCCAGCCACCTTCTTTACCTGAAAGCAGATGCAAATAGAATGAATCCTCACACCTGCCGGCATCAATATGCATCACACTAGATAACTGCACTTACTTAGTCATAGAACCGTCCAAGAATCCAAGTCCCAACCAAGCAAAATATCTAGTATACCAGCTGAGTGAATTCTAGTACTACCGTAGTACATATTCAGAGAGCCGGCAAAGGAAAAGATATACGGAGCTGGACAGCTGAGGCACTACGGGAAACACAGCCCAGCCTGACGGCCATTTCAACGCCGCCGTCGGCGTCACAACGTGAAACCGACGAAACGAAAAAACCGTCGGCGTCGTTTTGCCGTCGGCGTCCTAGTTGTAAGGACGACGACCACCGTCGGGCTCACAGTACCGTCGGCGTTTATTTAGTGAGGCCGACGGTCACCGTCGGGTTTACAGTGCCGTCAGCGTCCATCTAATCACGTTGTGAGCCCGACGGTATTACTATACAGTTTTTCAGTTTTTCTCAAAAAATTAGATTACATTCAAAACAAATATGAAAAAATACTAAAAAAAAGGAAACTCTTTGGCATGAAGTCTTTTGACGTGTACTAGTTTTTAGAAAAATGATAAACTTGAGTTTTGACAACTTTTTAAAACAAAACATTACAAAAATATCAATAATATACAAATATGCAATAGTTTTAACACATATGTGTGACCATTATCATGTCATAGTTTGTGATAAAGCTCATAATCAGCACATATGTGTGTCATGGTATGTAAAACAACGTCGCCGAAGCGATTCAAAAGTCTTTTTAGAAATATCATTTTGAAAAAATGACTTTTTTGTGAAGCAAGTACATAAAATATGGTCCAAAATGACACCCATTTAATTTTCACAAAGAGTAGAACAAATTTTATGGATAATATATGAATATGAGGATTTTCCTTACTTTCTATCTAAATTCGCCTCTTTAATTGACTTTATGTCAATTTTCCCAAAGTAATTCAAATCTGAACTACAACTGTGTGATAGTTTGCTCTGAAGTTCTTACAAAAATAATATTAAGGTACACAAGTAGTGGTTACAACATAGAACCGTCAATAGTTTTGACAAATTCGACCACTTTTGATGAATAGTCATGCTCTCCATTTTGACCGTTTTTTGAAAAAATGTAAAAATATGAAAAATACTCAAAAAAAGAAACCCTTTGGCATGGAGTCCTTTTACGTGTACTAGTTAATAGGAAAAATGATAAACTTGATTTTTGGTAAACTTTTCATAACGAAACTCATCTCTAAACATGCATAGGTTTCAAGACAAATGAGCAATGTATGACCATTATCATGTCATAGTTTGTGATAAAGTGCCATATTCAGCACATATGTGTGTCATGGTATGGGAAACAACGTCACCGAAGCGATTTTCAAAATTCTTTTTAAAAATATCATTTTCTATTTTTTAAGTGTCAGAAATGACTTTTTTGTGAAGCAAGTACATAAAATATGGTCCAAAATGACACCCATTTAATTTTCACAAAGAGTAGAACATATTTTATGGATAATATTTGAATATGAGTATTTTCCTTGCTTTCTATCTAAATTCGCCTCTTTAATTTACTTTATGCTGATTTATGTTGGTTCTTGTTTGTTTTAAAAGACATCATTCATTATGAAAATGATGGCATGGATGTCATATTTAGATTCCTCTCATTTTTATGATCGACATAGACATTTTATTTATTAAATTCTGATATATCAATATGAAGATATGAATTATTTCTTATTAAATGGAAAAGACAAAAATAAAATAATTGATTATTATTATTATTCAAGTATTATTAAACATAGTTATTTTGTTCATCCAAATCTTATTTTTGAAATTTTAAAGATTAAAAAGTATAATATATCAGATGAGGGTTAATATGATTGCTATCATACTAATAGCAACAAGGTATGACATCTCAACTGGAATCTCATTTGAATAGAACTCAATAGTTAAGCGTGCTTGGTCTAAAGCACTCTAAGGATGGGTGACCGTCTGAGAAGTTTGACTAAGGGTGAATAGTTTGAGCTAAGATTATGATTAAGTGTGTGAGTGGATAGTTTGAGCTAAGATTATAATTAAGTGTGTGATATGAGATTAAATATATGACTAAATTGGAGTTAAAATAATAATAGGTGAATAGTTTGAGCTAAGATTATGATTAAGTGTGTGAGTGGATAGTTTGAGCTAAGATTATAATTAAGTGTGTGATATGAGATTAAATATATGACTAAATTGGAGTTAAAATAATAATAATAAAGTTGAAAAAAATAATTTTGAAAAAAAAATTGGTAGAGCCATCTATGAACCCGTCGGCGTTCTAGTTGTAACGCCGACGGTAATACTGTCGGGCTGATAGTGAGCCCGATGGTATTTGCGACGCCGACGGTAACGGCGTGAGTCCGACGGCAAATGTCGTCAGGTAGTCCCGTAGTGAGGAGGAGGCTGCTATGAAAAATGCCAATTCAAAGCATAAGCAGCTTGGTAAACAAGATTGTTTTACGCCTCTTGTGCCGTGCTCGCAGGAACAACTTGGTAATCTTTCAAACATGTTTGTTTGTCTGTCTGTCTCATTGTTAAGCCCATCAACTGTCCCAGTAATGACTATTAATCTAGCAGCTGCCTTGTTTGCTGCAAAATACCCAAATCGATCTTAGCTGATCTTGTCCACGGATGAAAACGACCGAGTTAATTTAATCTCTATGAAGAAACCAAGATGCTGCACGACGATGCCGACAGGTGGAAAGTGGGGTCACCGTCAGTTGCACTGTCAACTCAGACAACTCTTCCCGGCTACTAGAATCTAGTGGAGCACCACCACCTTGCTCTAGCCAATGATCTATTTCTCCATCAGGACCTCAAATTCACTTGGTCCCTTTTCACCTGCACCAGCACCTGCAAATTACACAGTGGTTCAGTTACAATGGTTAATTAACTTGGGGAGGTTAGAGAGAGCTGGGACTTTGGGCACCTGCAACCAACTGAACTAGTTTAACATCAAAGCAGGATTAGCCAATCCCTGCCAAGCTTAACACCAAAGGAAAGGGAGAAAGAGACAAATCTGGAGTGTATACATTTGCTATCAGGATTCAGGATTAATTGGATCTTAGCTAGCCGGCCAGCATGGGTATGAGGGCATGGCGCCACCCACACATGCCTACTTTTCGTCTGCTTTACCCAAGTAAGAGTGCTGGCCTAGCCTGAATGTGTGTGATCAGCCCGGCCATGATGAGTTAGATGATGAGGTCACCCACCACCTTTGCCTTGTGCTAATTATCTTCGGTTTCGCTAGCTCTTAGTAATACTGTTTCGTAATTATTATGTTTAATATAGTAACTTTGATGCTTCGCGTAGTCGATGGGCCTGGTAACAGCAGCACTATTTTGTTAATGCAGGTAACATTGTGATTTCAATGACATTACGGAACAAACCACTTGGCGAGTAAGAAATGGTTGGTCGACATAGCCTAGTTTGACTTTCAGTTAGTAGAAAAGTACAAGCTAAACTAGCATGTATGTCCCTCTTTTTTTGTTTTTTCTATTTTACCTTTGTCATTTATATTTGTTTTATGTTTTGTATATTTATATCTTCATTTTTCTTGTTTGTGTCCAGTACAACAATAAACCCATATGCCTAAAACCATTGGCAAAGGTGTATGCGGACAACAGCCGACATCAATCTTTGGCATATGACATATTCTTTCTCGGCAACAACCCAAGGGCCGTTGGTATATCCACCTATGTTGATGGTTTGTTTTGACGGTTTTAGCTAGTTTGCCCCCCCTCCCTCATACAAATCACAACACAAATTAGTCTAGCTTTGCCCCCCTTGAACACAATTCCTGGCTGTCGGAGAGGGAGGCGGCCACGTCCGCTCCGCGGCGGCGGACGCAGAGCATGTCGACCAGACGGAACATAGGACGTGTAGACTAGGAGATGGTCCATCAGGACCAAGAGCTCACTACAACGGCAATTATGGGCTTGGAAGTTAAGGAGGAGGCCGAGGGCGACCGGAGTGAGCTCGGCGTACGATGGCCATAGTCGGGGAAAACGACGCGATTCGGCCCGTCCCGGGCGTACCAAAACATGCAACTCGTGGACGAGGTAGAGGGGATCGCGTCAGAGCTTTATGTGCTCTTCGGTTTATCAGGGAAGACCTGCAACGACGATGCCACGCATTAGCGACACAAGCAGCAACTAAGACCGTGCAACCCTGACGGACCTCTCTCCCTCATCATCTCAGTTCCTCTCGCACTGTTGATCCAAGCGAGGAGAGGTAAGGTGGAGGAGGCCGGCGATGGGGCCCGCATGCTGTCTGTGGGGAGGTGGAGGAGGGAGTGGTGGGCGAACGCCGGCGACTAGTGTTGAATCGGAGGTAGGATAGAGTGGTGGGTGGATATTACGGTGCGTGGGATGATAGTGATGGTGGTAAATGACAAATTCAGATAATGGTTGCACATAATTTTGGTACCGGTCCCACATAGTTTCGGTACTGGTCCCACACATTTTTTTGATACCGCAGTACCCGTTCGGTGCCGTTAGTCTGGTACCGCCAATTTAACACCGTTAGATCAGAGTGGCTAAACGGTTTTTAAAAATGCCAACCATTGGGGGGGGGGGGGTGTGAGCCTAGCTCTAGTGGTTCGGGGAGTGGCAACTTCAAAAGCCAAGTTCAACTCGTCATTAACACGAATTTAGATTCCTGTATATATTTGTGGATCCTGATATTAATGCAATTTATTCTAAAGCAGAGCACAACATAGCACGATGATGAGGAAGGAGATAAACGGGGGTTGTGGACGTGGGTGATGAGTGGACGCCGTAGGGAGCAGGTGCGCAGCTAAGTTATCCTACTAATCACATGCAGCACTGTCAAATTCAGCCTCATGCACACCACAAGTTCAAGTGTTGAGTCCCTCTCTGCTCTGCTGTCCCATGTCCACAAAAGAAAAGTTTCTTATAAGATAATGATCGGAAGAGTTAGGGAGCTCGATCTCAATTTGAGTGAATGTTTATACAGTGAGATTAGTGCTAGAGAACATCCAGGAATTGGAAAAAAGGAAGATGCTGGTTGCAGAATATGAAGGCAACCACCTAATTGTTTTAATACAGATTCAGAGCCGGCAAAGGAAAAGATCTACTCGTAGCTAGCAAACGAATTGATCTAGCTAGGTAGCCAATTCAAATTCGACCAGCTAATCGATCGATGCAGCTTGGTAAAAATATTTTGTTTATATCTGCCCTTCTGACCTTTATCGAAAAAAAATCTGCCCTTCTGACAGCGATCGACGGCTCGCCTTGTGTCTGCCTGTTATCTGCACAACAATAGGACTAACTAATTAAGGTGAAAATTATCGAGTTAACTTAATCAATCTTGACCTGACCACAACTTTGGAGTTAGTTGTCTGCAAGCTCGGCTGTCCATTCGATGCACAGTAGGAAAAAGGTACTTTCTTATAAGATAATGAAAGGAAAGAATTAAGCTATGAATCTGAATGAATAAATAGTTCAATTAATGGTGTTGCTTTCCGATTGAACTGTTGCTCAGGCTATAAAGGGCACCACCAGACCAAAGCTAGCCAGCTTCTTTACCTGAAAGCAGATGGATGCAGGTGAAAATAGAATGAATCCTCACACCTGCCGCAATGACTGGAATCAATATGCATCACACTAGATAACTGCACTTAAATAGTCATAGAATCGTCCAGGAAAGATGGAAGAAGTAACAACAAGTCTACCAGCTGATTTGTTTTACACACAGAATCAGAGCCGGTAAAATATCGCTGGCTGAGGAGGACTGGAGGAGGCTGCTCTGAAAACTAGTTGTCATTTCAAACTAGTTCAACTGATGCAGCTTGGTAAACAATATTTTTCTACTAGTTTTGTTTATGCTGATCGGGAAGTCTATACTAATGAACTGAGCCGATGGTGTGAATTTCAAATTTCAAGGATGAACTCCTTGTTTAACAAGAATTGTGTGGATTTGATACTGCAACTGACTGTGATCTTGTCCAAGGATGAATGTCACGAGGCGTCACGTCGGGTTTCGGGAATGAGCCGATGACTATATGTTACTGTTTGGAAAAAAACTGATAAGCGTTAATTATTCTCAGCCGTTTGATTCCTTTGGATCGTGGGGCTATTACGGACTCGAACCTGGGGTGCGCCTACATCCTACCCGACCCGTACAACCCTAGCCATTGTAACACAAACAACACAAACTTGTTCCAGAATATTGTGCCTCGATCTTCCAAAACTTCTCCATTCCATCTTTCGGCATGCATGGGTGGAAGGCATAGTAGGCCTCCGACACCTGCCTCTTGTGGGAGAGTGGCGTGAATAATGGCATTGATTACTTCCCAACAACGACTTCTTACTCAATCTCGGCAACGTCTTTATCGACGACATGGCCGACAGTCATAACGCCAACGGTTTCGCCCCCGCTGCACGGCACGTGTCCAAGTTCTTCCTAATTGACGTTTCTAATATCTACTCTATATTCTATCTGTTTATCTACTGATTTAGTAGATTAGTAGATCATATTATTAGTTTAATACTTGTTATTCTAGAATTGCTTCCTATTTTTATGCATAAAATTAATTGAAAAATTACTTATATATTCAACATTTCTTTCATGGAGCCAACCTCCTTCAGCACCTGTAATTGTTCGTTCTAAATTTTTATTTAACTTGGGGATGCTAGAGCCTAGAGAGAGAGCTGGACCTGGGGCACCTGCGAGGCTGCAACCAACTGTACTAGTTTAACAAAAGAACTAAAATATAATACTAGTATACTTAGATTAGCCAACCAAAGAAAAGGGAGAAAGAGACAAATCGGGGGATGCATATATTTTTGCATGAGGATTGGATCTTAGCAAGGCCGACCAGCATGGGCATCAGGCATGCCGCCCGCCATGTGCCTACATTTCATATCCTTCCCAAAAGGCCTTCCATAACAACGGATGGACTGATCAAATTATGATGACCGACACTTTCTTTTTGGCCACTTGGAACAATTCGTGGCCTTTTCGAAGCAACTCCAAACTTTTTGCTCACCGATGACATTGAGGATGCTGACATTATCGACAAGCAGCCCACTGGCTTCAGCTTAAAGGCACAGTTCTTTACTTCCGCCGCTTTTGACATAAATGGTTTGGTGTGAAAATTTTGGGCTCCACCAAAATCTAGTTTTTTGTTTGGCTTACGCTTTCCGATAGACCATAGATAGCAGACCTCCTTGAGAATTGAGGATGGGCTAGGTGTGTTCTTTGCCTGCTTTGCAAGAGAGCTCTGAAGTTGTTGGTGCACCTCCTCTCGTAATGCCGATTCACCGTCCGCATTTGGGAGCTAGGAAATGAGTGGCTCGGTCTTTTCAACATTACCTCTCAATTGTGGCAGCCAATGTCCTTTAAGAGATGCGGATTCACATGGTCGGGCCAACAACTCCCAACCGCAATGTCATGGACTATCTCACCTTACTTATATCTTGAGAAATTTGGAACGAAAGAAATGTCCGTGTGTTCAACAACAAGCATACTCTAGCGACGATTGTCTTCAATAATTTCAAGAGAGAGGCGAAACTTTATGTTACGGCGGGTGCAAAGCGGTTGAGTAATACAATACCGGGAGAGTAATTGGCATTGAAAGCTATTTTTATCTTCCTCTTAGGTAAAACTTTTACCTCTTTGTTTAAAATGAAAAAATCCTTTATCCAAGTGAGGCTGCTGGCCTAATTATTCTAGCTAAGCTTACATGTGCATGATCGATTAGTGTGCACTTAAGCTCTGCTATCCGACGTACCCAAGGAAAAAAAGGAATTTTTCGTGCAATCAAAGATAATAATAGAAACTTTGGGTGAAGTAAACGGACACTAGCTGGTGGTGTCGCTTTCCAGTTGAACCGTTGCTTAGGTTAGGACTAGTCCTAGTGGGAAGTATCATATAGTGGTATCATGCATATGATACTCCTGTATGTTACTATGTCAATAGTGGGTAGTAACATTGATGTGATATCATATAATCATACATTTATTAGGCTATAGACTCATCATATGTTGAAATCCGCTATGTTACGATATCTACCTATGATACCACCACCACTTCTCTCCTCATTAAATACTCGCCACATCATTATTTTTGTCTATGTGCTATTTATGTTACTACCTATGATACTTCCACTATGACTAGTCTAAAGGGCAACACTAATGATAAAGCACCAAAGCTTCTTTGCCTGAAAACAGATGCAGATGCAAATAGAATCCTCTCACTTGGAATGATTGGAGTATGCATGATCCATTCCAACACACTAGCAGCTGAACTGAATACAGATTCAGCAGCAAAGCCGGCAAGAAAAGATATAACTATTGTCTCTGAAAAAACCAGCCGTTGCCAATTCAAAGCCGTCCAGCTGTTCGATATGCAGCTCAGCAGTTAAGGATTTTGTACCCTCCCTGTATTTTTTTGAACGGGATACGGGGTCAAAGACCCAGAAGCTTCATTACAAACGGTGGGTTACATTTACACAGGGGACCTCAGAAAGAAATAAAATAGAACCAAGCCCTCGCACAGGGACCTCGCATAAAATAGTTAAACGTGATCCGGTCCCTCTCCACTGTCGCCGCCGCAGAGCCTCCGGGCCAAACGTAACACCCAGAGACTAGAGAAGCACTCCTTGGCCAAACGTAACAGCGGCGCATGTCGCCGTCGCTTGGAAACTTCCGCAATCGAAGCTTCACCGATCGATTCCTGCGGCCTCCAAGTCCTGCTCTTGATCGGAGCGACCATAATTAAGCAAAGGAAGGCAGAAGATCCTGCAGCATCCAATGTACTCATATGCCTCTTCGGCGCACACCAAGTCACCAATAGACCTGATAAATCTGAATAATGGTTATGGTGTCAGTGGGCGAAAACACTAACCAAGTTGGTTAGAAAACCAAAGATGCTACCTAGTACTACTAGAAGGTGGATTATTCTTAAGTAATTGCCGTAGGTTGCACTGTCCGATCAAACAACTTCCTGCTTACTAGTATCTACTACTCCGTAGTCCGTAATACCTAGTGGACGCTCTAGCCAATCTGTTCGACTGTTCTGTCTGCCCATCAGAAGCTGCACTCACCGTAATACATAGTGTCTGCTCTAGCCAATCTTAAGTAATACCCGTATAATGTTTTTTTATCAGGAATGAACTTACAGGTTAACACCACACAGGGAATGATATCTAATTTTCGACAAATGGAAGTCATCTAATATGGAACGAAGAAAGTACTACTGTATGGTATCCATTGATCAAAGAAAACCACAAGTTACTAGATTAACAAAGGAAATAATTAAGAATGTCCAGAATCCATTGATCACCTCATTGGCAATTGTCATCACACCATCCACATATGGAGTCTCATCAGGGATTGGTTTGGCTTGCATCATCTTAACCTTTCTCGTTGGCCGGCGCTCTCCGTCAAAGCTTGGTACGAGATGAGCGTTGAATCACGATCCAATCGAAAAGCCATAACCTCCCTTGCCTTGCTTGTCTTTTAGGAGGTTTCGAAGATGAGAAATTATAGGGTATTCTGAAACAAACAGGCGCCACCTTTTGTCATGCTCGAGAATATCAAGAAAGAGGCGAGGTTGTGGATCATCACGGTTCGAAGCGTTTGTGTGAAATTGTATAGATAGAGTAATCCCCATGTCGCTATGTCGCTTTTGTGTTGTGATTTTTCTTTCTAAGTTGTAACAACTCATTCCTTAATTAATACTCCATCCGTTCTGAATTAATTGACTCAGATTTAGTATAACTTACACTAAATCTGAGTCAATTAGTTCAGAACGGAGGGAGTAGATTGGAGTAAGTCTTTGGCCCATGTTTCAACAAAAGACACGCGTGCATGTTCCTGATTGATCTAGCTTTGCTGCACCATTAATTAATTCAGTTCACCTAGCCCTTCACTGGGTTGCCGTACCTATTCTTAATTTTTTTTATATAAGTCTATTTGCCTTGTTATGCATATACCACAACGAAAAGATATATGAATGATAATTTGTATATACGTACTACACATCTATATGCGGATGCATATTTTTTGTTGGATTGCAAAATAATTTGTTGCAATTTCTAATAAAGCCTCCAAGTTAGTCGGGGTCCTTTTAAACTTTTTGGATAGATGCCACACCTAACTAAAAATTGTGTTTAGAGATGTTACCCTATAAAACTAGGCCCGAGACAAATAAAAAAAGTTATCATTGGGCCTATTCTGGCTCCCCGGCCTACGAAATTGAAATTGGGAGTAAAGACGGCTCAGCCCAAGTGTACACCGTTCAGAATTAGCATTGGCCCTACTCTGGCTTCACCCCGCGCCTTATGGTAAGCCAAGATAAAATACACTTCTTGCTAAAAGAAAGGTAAAATCTGAAATTAATACACTTATTTCCTACCAAATTTAGCTCTACTAATCCCGTCCATAGCTACATGGCGATTTATATCATCTATACTACTTATAAAAGAGAGAACCTAAACTTTGCTAAAGCCACCCAACCGAAGCGTACACAACTCACCCTGAACCATCCGATCAATCCCACTTAAGAGAATCCAACGACACAGTTTTCTTTCATCTAATCTAACCCCAAGCAATGGTCAGGATTAATCCTGTCGACCCGGCAGAACTTTTTCCTGCCCATCACGCCACGGTCAACACCATGCAGATAATCGCTACATTATTATTTTGAAATCAATTAGTTCCGTGATATCTGGAACCTGCCTCATCTCTCTCTCTCGATCCCACGATCCCCTCCTCCGTCCTCGAACGATTCCGGCCGACTCCGGTGAGGCGGTGACTGTGGACGCCGCCGAACGTCCGCGGTCACCGCGCTCGGCCCCCCGTGCTCCTCCACGAGCAGGACCAGTGCGCGCAGGTCTCGACGGCGGTGGTCGTGGCACAAGCTCTTGCCCCGCCTCCTCAAGCTCCTCCGTAGCAATGCCTTCAAGGCCAAGCCCGCCCTCATCACCCTCATCGGCGCCTCCGCGACCGCGGCTGGCACCGATTCCATCCCAAGCCTCGTCAGCGACGACTGGGCGTCCAGGAAGGCGGCGGCCGAGGCGCTCTCCGGATTCGCCTTGGAGTACGACGAGGAATTATCCTCCATCGCCTAACCTTTGCAGTGGAGGTGGAGTCTCAAGCGCGATGTTCTTCTTTTTCTTGATTTCGCAGTTTCTTGGATTTTGGTGTGTTCAGAGTTCGGTTTCTTGGTTTCTTGCAGGCTCCGAGAGTGATGGCGAGAAGATCACGACGGTGGCGGTGCCTCCGCCGCCGCCACCGCCATCGTCTCTGAGGGCAATGAACGCGATGGACGCCTACCTTTTGTTCCTGCAGAGACAGGAGAGGGAGCTTTTTGTCAACTCGAAGGGATGAGCTGTAGGAGACTACGCTCGCGGTAATTATGCACCCGTTCCCAATTTGTTTCTTGGATTCTTTACAGCTCGTTTCATGTCTTCCAGTTTGTTTCTCAGTTTGCAATTCGTTTCCTGTACTGACATCTGTGTCTCTTCTTCTTCTTCCGTGAGCAGGGTTGTCGCATGATGGCTGTTGCTCGGCTGCCGGCTAGGAGAACGACGTGTCTTCTCCGTGGAGGTTCGTGGCCCTCTCCAAGCTTATCGTGCCGCAGCCCCCGGCCGCCTTTGTGCCTTTGTGTCCGCAACGGCGGCGGCATATGCCAATCATTCCGCCGCTGAAGCCGTGCCGGCACCGGCACCGGCGACGGTGGTGCGCGCTGAGATTTGCATGTATTGCAGGCGCTGAAGAGCGGCGACACCCCGCGTCCCCTTCAGGCCCGTCTGCCTTTGTGTGCCCTGCCGCCACAACCCGTCCGCCAGGATACGCTACCCGGTTTGTGGCGCCTGCCGCCGGGGCTCATCCACCGGTAGTCCATATGACAGAGTAAGGACATGATCATTTGGTTCCCTTTCTGGAGACGATCACCTACTGATATGTCTAGGTTCTGATGTGTTTTTGTGGTGTTTAGCTTGTCCATTTTTGTTCTCTAGGAGTCTATGTAGCAATGTGGCTAACGCAATTGTTGATTTTGGTGCATATTGGTAGTTAGTCAATAGTCATTGTGAACTTTGTAATTGGCAGTTCAATTCCTGTAAACTTAAGGATACCATCAATCTATGTGGATTCTGTAAAAAAAAAATTATGTTGGTGACTACCTCTGTTTCAAGGGTATGTCAAATGTTTTTTTTCTTGCTTCCATTCAGAACATAAATTAAGAAACAAAATGTATTTTTTTACCAAACAATCATGTATTTGTGGATACAACAATATAGTATAGTTGTTCATATGTGTAAGTATGTGCTGTGATTGCATCAAGTAAGAGGTTTTCCAAACTCAACAATCCAGCATGAATATATCTTTTATCGGATTTTTGTCAGACATTTGAGAAGTACTCATAGGATTATGGAATATTTAAGGGTGTTATGGTTTTTATAAAACAACGATGATGTCCCATTAACCATGGTGTGTGATTGCTGTACATATGCATTTTTCAGTTCTTTAGTGTCGAAAAATGGTCATTATAACTTTTTAGTGCATCTGATTTTTTTAGTGTTGGATTCAAGTGGCGGTAATCAAAATATGGTTTCTGCTATGCTTCTATGTAAATATCAAGATGGGTGGGATGTCTCAACAATGACTTCGGGAACTAAAAAACGGGGAAACATCAGACCATAGGCACTACGGGAAACACAGCTCAGCCCGATGGCCATTTCAATGCCGACGGGGGCCGTCGGCGTCACAACGTGAAACCGACGAAACGAAAAAACCGTCGGGGTCGTTTTGCCGTCGGCGTCCTAGTTGTAAGGCCGACGGCCACCGTCGGGCTCACAGTACCGTCGGCGTTTATCTAATCACATTGTAAGCCCGACGGTATTACCGTCGGGCTCACTATGCAGTTTTTCAGTTTTTTTCAACAAATTAGATTACATTCAAAAAAAATATGAAAAAATACTAAAAAAAGGAAACCCTTTAGCATGAAGTATTTTGACGTGTACTAGTTTTTAGAAAAATGATAAACTTGAGTTTTGGCAACTTTTTAAAATAAAACTTTACAAAAAATATCAATCATATACAAATATGCAATAGTTTTAACACATATGTGTGACCATTATCATGTCATAGTTTGTGATAAAGTGCTCATAATCAGCACATATGTGTGCCATGGTATGTAAAATAACGTCGCTGAAGCGATTTTCGAAATTCTTTTTAGAAATATCATTTTCCATTTTTTAAGTGTGAAAAATGACTTTTTTGTGAAGAAAGTACATAAAATATGGTCCAAAATGACACCCATTTAATTTTCACAAAGAGTAGAACAAATTTTATGGATAATATCTGAATATGAGGATTTTCCTTACTTTCTATCTAAATTCGCCTCTTTCCTGAAGTAATTCAAATTTGAACTACAACTGTGTGATAGTTTGCTCTGAAGTTCTTACAAAAATAATTTTAAGGTACACAAGTAGTGGTTACAACATAGAACCGTTAATAGTTTTGAAAAATTCGACCACTTTTGATGAATAGCCATGCTCTCCATTTGACCGTTTTTTGAAAGAAATGGAAAAATATGAAAAGGTACTCAAAAAAAGAAACCCTTTGGCATGGAGTCCTTTTACGTGTACTAGTTAATAGGAAAAATGATAAACTTGATTTTTGGCAAACTTTTCAAAACGAAACTTCACAAAAATGTCAAACATGTATAAACATGCATAGGTTTCAAGACAAATGACCAATGTATGACCATTATCATGTCATAGTTTGTAATAAAGTGACCATATTCAGCACATATGTGTGTCATGGTATGAGAAACAACGTCACCGAAGCGAGCGATTGAACTGTGTGCTAACTCCTAACTTGTAAGGAACCAACCTGTTACTCGCTTCTATTGGGATTGAACTGTGTGCTTACATCATTTTTCTTATACTCTCACCTCACCAGCAGTTTGACCGGCCGTGACCTGATCAAGACATCCAGCCACCAATATGAACTCATAAAATGTTAAGGTATTTCTATTTTAGCCGAGAATAATTGTTCAATTGGTCAGCTGGAAGTTGACATGACTGATATTTAAGACGAAAATCATCTATGCAGACACCCAGCAGTCTGCACACTCCTAGGAGCATAAATCCTTATTGAGATGCTATATATTTAATTAAGCCCTTTATATAAACTTTATCCAATAGAATTGTTTCCATGCCCATCAACGTCTTGGAGAGGTGAGCGATTTGGGTTCTTTCTTCATTTCACTACACCTCTGTTGTATGTAGGAAGTTTTGATCTTTTTTCGATGACAGGTCTTTTCTTTTTGAGATTTTCTATTACATGTCTTGGTCATGAAAACCTATAGTCATTGAAGAAAAATGTTGTTGATGTGAACTCCTCCTCTTCTTGACTTATAAACAGCCGATTCTAGACTCATGAGCTGTGAGGGTGACTAGATTTTTGTGGTGGTATCATGTTACCTGAGTTAGTCTTCTATTTCATCAGGCAAGAACCACATAAATTTTAGCACCTATGTTTCATTTTAAATCATGTTAAGGTCTACCTCTTAGAGTGATATTAAGTTAGTGCACTGAAATGGCCTCTCTAGCATTTTCTATCTGATTTGATCAATCTACGATCTCTATTGGTAGCTTTATTTTCCATGACTTAACAAAGTAATTTGAAAATATATTTTCAACGAATTTAATACAACGGGTACGAAATATCTGAATTTTTTATTTATATGATTGTACATACGTGCATTGCACGTGCACGGCTACTAGTACCCATTATAAAAGGCTGGTCTCTTCCACAAACGCAAGTAAGATAAGCAACCATCTACAACATTTCACATGGTAGAAGGCCACATCTAACAAAAATGATGAGGAGGTCCACTGTTGTGTTGCTGCTTTTGATCCTTGCTTTCGTCATGCTTTCATCTGGTACCAACCTGCTTGTTCCCTCTGTGCACACATTATGTTGCATTTTTTTTTGGAAATTTATGGTCATGCCGCGTGGTGTGGTCATTTAACTATTTATATTCTTTTCATGGTGCGTTCATTTTATTTTGCAGACGCGGAAGCATGGTGTAGGTACAAAGTTGTGTAGCCGAAACAAAATTGTAAGCCCAAAGGTTGTAGAGTGGAATGTCAGAGGGAGATATTCCGTACCCCTTGCCCTGGTTGCACCGTCCATTCTAACACCACGTGTCTTGTTGGTGCTTGCTACTGTGTGATGTGCTCAAATAAATAATTGATCGATCCTTGTACCAAGGGAGGGACATGCATGCATGTTTTACAAAACAAAACAATTACTATTATGTTGTGTTCAGAAGTTGAATAATTAAAGATGGTACTTGATTTATACTTTTATAGCTCTCTGGCACTCCAAAGGTCATGACTCTTTTGCCAACAATCCTTGTGACCTTAATAAAGATTCAAACCCATGAATCTCATAACGATGTTTACACTCGGGCCTGACACGGAAATTGCCATGTTGCTAAGATGGTATATTAATTCCGCATGGAGACATGTGTTCATGGTGGCGATTCTTGATCTATGGACATATGTAATGTTGTGGGAGTAGAGACATGGACGAGTTGTGCAAAATACGTAGACCACACGTACACCTATAGGCTGACGAGATTTTGTACACCGCTAGATATACAATATGTGTTCAGTTTCACGACATGATCGGTCATCGTTGTCTCACACTTTGTTTCAACCATCGTAGGTGAGAAGCAATGTTGAAGGATAGTTATTAATTTGCCGTAAATTTTACTTTCGGAGATCAGAGTAAGTTTATTTGCTCGGCAAGGATGCATGTCGACAGTTTTGAGTCATAAAAAGTAGATGACGATAATGTTAGACTTTATTTATGGCATGGCTTACAAAAATAGTGCAAAGGCGATCTCGACAAGCTGTAGGAAAGTCTCGATCAGAGATTATAGATGTGGATCTAGGTTTATAGAGAGGTTTAGACAAAGCTTTGGCGTGTACAACGTGACGGTCTTGGTAAAGTCCTTCAATATATGTAGGTTGAGGTGGTGCCCAACCCTTCATGTGTTTAGGGTTTCTTTCTTGCCTTATACGTTAAGTCTTGATCTAGTAACCTTCTTTCAAATGTAGTCCCTTGCAAGGAGATCTTCGTATAATATACTCACTCCATTCCTAATGATAAGATCTTTAGATATTACAATATGGACTACATACGTACGGATTTAAACGAATGAATATGCACAATAAAAAAACGTCTATATGCATAAGCATCTAAGAAAACCGAGAAAGTCTAAAAAATCTTATACTTAGAAAAGGAGGGAGCATTATTGATGTTGATTATAGTAATAATGAGCATTGATGCCATTTAAGATATGAAAATATTACAAAATATTTGGTAATAATGATTATTGATGTCACATTTCTTATAAAGACTATAGTCTCTTCCACCACCGACGTAATAACGACCACTATACAACATTTCCCATTGATCAACGCTCGTGTGTACCTAAGATGGCGAGGAGATCTACAGTTGCTATCTTGGTTTTGATCTTCGCACTCATCATGTTTTCATCTGGTACATACCGATTTTTTCTTGTGTACGCACATATTTGTTTTTTTGTCAATCTACATGCAATCAAGCCATGTGATGTGACTATGTAATTCTTATCATTTTCCATGGTGCGGTATTCTAACTTTGCAGAAGTGGAAGCAGTTGGGTGTAATTTGTATATGATCCCGCTGACACCTAAATGCATTTATGAAGATTGTGTGGCGGCCTGCCAGGGGTTGCTAGAGCGTATAGGATGCAGGAGCAGTTGCGACGTCGGTTCTAACACCACGTGCTATACTGATAATTGCGAGTGCCAGATATGTACACATATTTGATCTTATTATCTTTTTGTGAGTGGATGCAAGCAAAGAAGAAGTGTTCAAGTTTTCTGCTTGATCTATACGTCTACTTTTTTGTTACTCAAAAGAATATGCGTGTTTTTGGCTCTTTGTTAACAATCCGGAACATGACATGAAGAAAAACCACTTTTTTTTTTCTCTTATAAGATCGGTTCTCGAATATGCCCACCTATAGGCCTCATGTTGCACACGTTTGCCGATCTGCCAAACGTCTTATATTAATTGGATTAAATGGATGTCAGAAACAATTGAATAACTAATGAACACGATGGCTAGAACATGTACATATGTCGACTTACTGACCCGACACGATATATAGTAGGCCAAGTCTCCGAAGTATGTAGCATAATTCCTAACGAATTGTCCAAGGCGACAAGTGCATTGAGCTCACATGTGCGTGCATAGTGATGATTCATACATCGATGGATTGACTCACATTGTGACTCTCAGGCTACCGTCATACAAAGAAAGCATGCGTGCAAACGACAACGACTGGACAGTCCATATGAACAAAACATCCCACAAAACGTTGGTCGGGTTGATGAAAATATATAAGTTCACCGAAAACAAGGAGCTATATATGCTAAAAAAACATACACATCATCCATCATGTTTCTAAACGTCGTTGTTCCGCTACAAAATAAAACAATTGGTCCATGTTTCTTGACAGAGAGCTAAGCATCATCAGTCACAATACATGGTGCGGTCGTGCCGCCAAACACCCAACACCCAATAGATATGTCGAGGAAAACTATGAACCGCAATGTCGACTCTCAAGCTTCCCACGGCAACAAGGAAAGTTTTCCCGCATCCAGGCATGTGGAGCGCACGCACGTGACGTCCGAGCGTTGGAATTCGGGAGTTCGCTCGCCTCAAAGAGGATGGCATCATGCGGCTAGATTGAACAAGGCGTCTCTAGGCCCTGGATCCATTGGTTGATCGATTGTGGTCCTAACTTCCAATGCCATGGTTTTGGTTAAATATCCTATATTCCCCCAATTAATTATTATTTGTAATTTCTTATTAGTTTCCCTTGATACTTGTCTTGGATTAAATTCAATGTACTAGGTTTTGGTTAGCTGAGAGAATAATTAAAAATCTTATAAAATCTTATAACATATTATCTGTTATTTGCATTCATATAATAAGCATTGATGTCATTAAAATGTAAAGATCTTATACAGTATTAGAGAAATAATAAGCATTGATGACACATGCCCTATAAAGGTTGATCTCTTCCACCACCCACAACTAAGGTAGCCACCATATACTGCGTTTTCAGTTGACACTTGCCACATCTAACAAAGATGGCGCAAACATCCACAAATCAGATGCTGCTTTTGATCCTCGCATTTGCCGTTCTTTCATCTGGTACCTACCTACATGTTTCTCATGCACACACACTAATTTCATCTTTTGGCAATCTAGCTGTATCAGCCTTTGTGTTGTGAATCTTTTAATAATACATAATATTTGATGGTGCGATATTTTAACTTTATAGATGTAGAAGCAAATTGTTCTGATTATTTGATCCCGCTGACAAAGAAGTGTGCCGATGCATGTGGGGTGGAGTGCCTGGCGTTGTTGTGGCGCATACATTGCCCAGGTTGCGGCCTCAGTAACAACACCGGGTGCTATCAAGATGAATGCCGCTGCGAGATATGCACCGATATCCCTTGATCTATCCCTTGATCTATATATGTGAATCTATCTTTGTGATGTGTGGAGAACCATGCTTTGGTGGAATCAAGGCTATAAATTGACCTAGCTGTGTAAGAGGAATAGTAAAAGTTTTGTGCTCGGTCCATACCTCGGTGTCCGTGGAAAGAATGCGTGTGCATTAATTCTCCCACAATCGAGATATACGAGGTTAACAAAATTAAGATCCACCGATCGATTCTTGTAAAATAAATCCACCCTATGGTTGTCACCGGCTTATAGCCCAATATTGGGCCATGTTTCGGTGGTAGCTAAATCTGCATAACGACTGGCCCAAGTTAACAAGCTAGCCCATCATATAATGGATCTAAAGGTTGACAAATTTTCCTAAAAAATATATATATAAAGGATGAAAAGAAAACTATTCACCGATAAAGATTGAGCATACACACAAGTCAAAAGAAAAAGAAAAGGATTGAGCATACATGGCCATGGTGCTGATACAAACATCGAAGGCGAAGGAAGAGGCTCATAGGGCCATATTGTACAGGAACTCAAGGATGCCAGCTTTCAGTTGATGCAGTTCATGCATCAAGGAAGATTGTCCAATGGTGTCGCACATCGCCTAGCTGAGGAGCTCTTAATCATGTTTTAGTTCGACATGTGTGCTCTAACGCAACAGACTTGCCATGACAAAGATAGATTCACCGATATGTGTGCTGTGAGGCAACATCATTGATCTGTGCCGTCTATTTCATATGAATCTGTCGTTATGCAATCTATTACCCAGATGCACCGATGACAAAGATAGATCATATATAGACTGTGGCCCCTTTCATTGAAAAAATAGTATGTCGATAAAGTTATGTGATATACACGCCACGGTCGAATAGTACCAAATACTACCAAATACATCAACAATATACATGGTGATTTTTTTGCATGATAGCAGAGAATGCCACATATATAATTGGCATTCATGGAAATAAATCATGTGTATTCAGGAGAAACTTTTAGGAACCACTTCATCATGTTCAGGAGATAGTCCATAGTTGTAGCAGTCTCGTACACCCAGCACCTGAGGATCCACCATTAAGAGGAACTGATTTTTTTTTGAACAGGGGATGGTCTTAGAGGGACCTAGATGCTTATATTGATAACAGTGGCAACATACAAGGAGGACCAAAGAAAATGCGAAATTACAAGCCAGTCCCTAAAATTAGCACTAAGGACCCTAGGTTCCGAAAAGGGAACGCAATCAGGTCCGGCTCCAACACCACTGAATCGACGAGGAGTAGCACAGCCAAACGCGCCACCGCCGGGGACGAACCACTTGGGGTAGAGCGCCGAGAGCCAGCTGCGCCCGAGACAGAGGGCCTCCAAACAGGCACGGCGCCAGGAGGTTGAGAATCACCATCGAACGCCGGTCGGAGATCGAATCCGGCAAAGAAGGGATGGAGGGGTCACCAATCGACTAGCAGGGATGACAACCAACAACAAGCTGCCATGATTGACCTCCCGGGAGCAGCATCCGAGCTCCCCTGGTGCAAATCCAGCAATATCCAAATCGGAAGTTGGGGATCGTTCTTGCCCTCGCCACCAAGACGATTTGCAAGAAAGCAACACCAATCCGCAAGGTTGCTACCAAAGATGTGATTACCGAGCTTTATTGAAGAGGTTGCGGAAGAGGCAAAACCAGCCGTCACCTCCCTCCATTGGAGCTGGACAAACTACCTTATCTCCACTGCCACACGCCGACACCCGCTCGTAAGCACCGGCGAGCAGAACCCCACTCCTCCTCCAGATCGAGAGCCTAGAACATCGACCCATGCCCTCTCCTCGCCTCCACGGCCGGCCAGAGAAGCATAGGCAGTGTTCCTCCGCTTCAGATCTGCACAAGAGAAGAAACCAGAAGAGGACCGGATCCGGCGCCGTCGCGAGCTACCGGAGCCCAGCCGAGGAGAAAGGGAGATGGCATGACGCCATACGCCACGGGGGACAAAGCAAACCCTAGTCTACAACTACTCCTACTATGCACAGGGAGAGCACGGCCACCTACACCATCTTCGTACCAGACGGCATGGCCGCCGGAAAGAAGGAAGGCGAGGGGTGGCGGCGGAAAACGAGAGTTGACTCTCAAAGCAGAGGGAGAAGAGAAGAGAGGTCTGGAAGGCTGACTCTGTGTTTGTGATATTAAGAGGAACTGATAACAAAATAATTGTCGTTGTCAAGGACACATTTAACTCGACTTGTGTTGGTAGGCTTGCGTAAAGATATACTGCGTGCAGAAAAATATCGTGAACTTGGTTCTATGGTGTAGTGGTTAGCACTCCAGACTTTGAATCTGGCGACCTGGGTTCGAATCCCGGTAGGACCTTTTTATCCACTCTTCCTCCTTGCATTTTCTTTTTTTCTGTTTCTAGTAAACAGACCCGATGATTAAGGAACTAATTTATCGATCCGCAAATAGGGAACTGTTGCGTACCCGCGCATATAGCGCTCGCGACCAAAATCTTTTTTGTTTTTGTTATTGCATGTGCGGTACTACTAATAACGGCCTGATCCGGACATCTTGGAAACAAATCAAAATTATCTCCCATGCATCTGATACAACTAAATTGGTGTTCCATTTATATATTGATAATATTTATCTAGTACACTAGTACAAACTTTGTAGGACTTTAATTCATTTCACATAGGACACAAGTAGAATATCGATTATATTTTGTATCCTTAGTTGACATTTCCAAGGCGTTGAGTTTGCACCCAAGTATATCTTGGCCTCACTGGTCCAACTCAAAGGACGCCCAAGTATATGGGTTGTGCTTGTCCTTAAGTCCTTAACCCTATAATTTCAAAAAACAAAAATAAAAAAGTCCTTAACCAAATGTATATACAATGTACTTCTCACACAAAGTGATTGATCAAAATAAATATACGAAAAACTGTCTTTTTGTAAATCTATACCTAAAAAGGAAGAACCGGAGGTCGTTTGCCACCTTTAGGACTACACAACTTGAAGAAACACACTGCGCAACATTTCTCAACCAACGGGAAGTAGGATTGAATTTCACAATCTCATGTACGTCGACGTTATTTGAAATGACACGTGTTTTCTAGAGGGGGACACAATTCTCTAGAAAACAAAATTAGAAAATGTGATCCAATCAAACTCACGAAGGATAGTGAATTGCAGTTTATAATTGGGAAGATATACAAACAATTTTCACAAATATTTTATTTCTCAACAAAAATATACCATAATGGTTACTTGTGTAAATAAATAAATAAATACAAAGAAGAACCGAAGCTCGTGACCTCCGCATGGTTCCATGCACATGTACACATCACTATTATTTGCTACATATAGGCCGGCGTAACTAGTGAAGAAACACAGTGAGCATTCCTGGAGTGGCCAACGGGTAATAGGTTGGAATTTCACAATCTCGTGTCAACACCAAAATTCAAATGAAACACACTTTTTCGACGGCGACGAGTTCCAAAGCACCCATCGATGAGCTGGGGCGAGTTCATGTTCCCTCTTCTCCACCTCGAAACGTTGCAACTAGCATCTTACAGGGTTGCAGAAGTTTTACTCATGTACTGTCGTCCACCCTTTTGTATGTGGACATGGTTTGGTTTTGTGTTGTTGTTTTTTTTTTTTTTTTTTTGGTTTTGTGTTGTTTGTTGCACCAAGTTGTAGGGATATGTTGCAACGAAATCTTTTCCATATCTCGGACTCGAAGCAACTGCTATAAATTGGATCTCTCTTCGTCTTCCATTGCGTGTCAGGACTCAGGACACGACACCATCTCCGGCAAGGAGGCAACCATCTCCTCCTCTTCTCCCGCCTCAACCCTAACCCCTCCCAAAAATGGCGGAGCCGCCCGCCGCCGCCGCCCCTCCTCCACCGCCGCCGACGGAGATCGACCGCGACGTCTGGCTCGCCTGCGCCACCCCGCTCTCCCGCGTCCCCGTCGTCGGCTCCCAGGTCTACTACTTCCCGCACGGCCACTCCGAGCAGTGCCCCGACACTCCCTCCCTCCCGCTCCCCGTCCGCAACCTCTTCCCCTGCACCGTCGCCGCCGTCCGCCTCTTCGCCGACCCCAAGACCGACGAGCCCTACGCCACCGTCTCCCTCGTCCCCGGCCCCCACCGCGACCCAATCCCCACCGCCGCCTCCACCCCCACTCACCAGCCCGTCGACCCTGGGTTCTGCTACTACGCCAAGCAGCTCACGCAGAGCGACGCCAACAACGGCGGCGGCTTCTCGGTGCCGCGGTCCTGCGCCGACCTCGTCCTCCCGCCGCTCGACTTCGCCGCCGACCCGCCCGTGCAGAAGCTCGCCATGCGGGACCTCCTCGGCGCGCGCTGGGAGTTCCGCCACATCTTCCGCGGCACGCCGCGCCGCCACCTGCTCACCACGGGCTGGAGCAAGTTCGTCAACGCCAAGCTGCTCGTGGCGGGCGACGCCGTCGTATTCGCGCGCCGACCCGGCGGGGACCTGATCGCCGGGGTGCGCCGCGCGCCCAGGTACCCCGCCGCCTGCTCCGGCGAGATGCGGCCGCGGAACGTGCGGGCGAGGGTGCCGGCGGGGGAGGTGGAGGAGGCGGTGCGGCTGGCGGGCGAGGGGAGGGCGTTCGAGGTGACCTACTACCCGCGGCAGGGCGCCGGGGAGTTCGTGGTGCCGAGGAAGGAGGTGGAGGACGCCATGGGCGTGGTCAGCAGATGGGAGCCCGGGATGCAGCTGCGCATGAGGTTCCTCGACGCCGAGGAGCGCCGCTCTGAGTGGGTCAACGGCGTCGTAAAGGCCGTCGACAACGGCATCTGGCGCATGCTAGAGGTAATTCTGATCGATCCATGAATTTCTCTCTATATTTGGTTCAGTTATATTGCCATGACAATTGACATGTATGTTTGCTTCAAGTGTTTGGCTTCCTAGGTTATGAGTGAATGAATGTTTGCTTAAGTGTTTGGCTGTCTTGGATTTAATTAATACTATAAACTATGTTTAGCCACTAGAGTTGCTATGCTAGTGTTGCTGTTACTGACTGTTTGAAAAATTACCTTTTTTTTCTTCTGAGTATCAAACTATTTCGATCTCTTGTCTGTTTCAAATAGGAGTGGCTCTGTTTCTGCTTGTATGAATATTCAAATGCATGCTGTTATCAGTGGCGGAGCTTCGGCTGAACTAGTCGGGGGGCTTATGGGCCATATAGGCAAGCTGGATCAGAATTGGGGGGGGGGGGGGGGGGGGGGGGGGGGGGGGGGCAAATGAGACATAAATCACTCTTTTTGGACAACAATGGGCCCAAATACACTGTTTGTTTGCAAAATTTTCGTGGGCTGCCCCCCGACACGAACATAGCTCCGTCACTGGCTGTTATTCACTAGACTCACCTCATGTTGTGGCAATTTTGATTTGGAATTAGCAATGCACTTTTACCATTCGTATAGCTTATCATGCTATGTAATGGATTTTAGCAGTCACACCTTTATTCAGACCCTCAAATATGCAAAGCTTACTGAAGTAAAGCAGGGTTTCGGTCATTAGCTCTTCAGTCATGAATGCCCAATTCAGAGTTGTCTTGTTTTCATACTACCCCTATGACTGCATCTTTGGTTCTGGCATCTCAATACAATTGTTCTTCTACGCCTGTCTATTCCATCAATCCCTTAATTTTTAAAGAAAGCATACACCAATTTATCTTGTACCTTTCTTTTGGCGATTATCTTATACCTATCTTTCGGTACCTGTTTGGTGTTGCTCTGTTAGTTTCAGACCCGGATTGTGTGTGTCATCTTTAATTCCTCAAGAACAGGAAGATAAATACTCAAGAGTAGTAAAGTACATTCTGAGCATTCCATTCACTTAGAGCAAAGGGTACATGCAGGATGCACGTTAGCAGAAAATTAGGGACACAGCTCGTCCAAATACTTAAAAGTGTTACAGAAAAATGCATTTATTCTTGGCTGCAAAGTGCACAGCTTACTGTATCCTCTTTAGGATATGTTTCCTTCTTGGGTCCCGGTTCATAATTTGAAGCATAGTTACAGCTAGCAAGTGATAGGCTTATATACACGGACATCGACAATGGTAGAAACGCTACAGTTAGACAAACGAAAGTAAACATTAAAGTATTTAGGCGGGCGACCTGAGCTTGAGCTTCCATCTCCGGCGTCCATTAACTGAACCTGTCGTTTAACAGTCTAAACTTGAAACTACTTGGGTCTTACAGTCTTTCTTACTATCTCATAGCCTATTTCTTGTATCTGATTTTTCTTCTTGATGTTGCTGCAGATAGACTGGGACGAGTCTTCGCCCGCACCATTGAGAAACAGACACGTTAACGCTTGGCAAGTGGAACTCGTCGGGTACCCTCCTATCCTGAAGAGGCTCAAGCTCTCGGACACAATTGTCGCGCCTCTCTGCTCCGGAGACCTACTGCCTTTACCTATTCCTCCCACTGGCATGCAGGGAGCCAGGCACATTGGCATCACCGACCGTCTGCCCTCTACTCAATCTGCTGCTACAACATTCACAACCAAGCTGCTGTTCCCCCCGCCGAGCTCCAGCGGTGGCGGCTCCTCAGAGGTTGTGAATCCTGAAGAAATAAGTGGATCTCCGCCCGGCACCTCAGTGAACATGCATCGTTCTGAATCTCCTGATCTGGTGAGGAGCATACAGTTGTTTGGCGCCACGATCATCACATTGCCTGTGAACGGCTCTTCTGAAGAAGTGAACCAGGTTCCGGCTGATGTAGCAGCTAATAAGGATGCTTCTTCCACATGCCCGTTGGAGCTACGCCTCGGCACAGATGATCGCTCCAGCCAAGGTGGTTCTAGGGAAGAAGAATCCTGAAGTGGCATAAACACACAATGCTAGAAGGTATTACTATCTCATCAGATGTTCCTTCTTTCTTCTGCGGACAATACTGCAGAAATGTTATTTTACATGGCCATTCGGACCTTACTGGGAAAAGCAAAATAGTGATGATGCCTATCGGGCCAGGTGAAGGTGTTCTTTTCGCTGACCAGCTATTGTTTCTTAAATTCACTCATCTGACTCAGTCAAGTCGGCGAGATATGTCAGAATCAGAAGATAAAACAGTAACTAAACCACAGTTATTACTATGAGTCTATTTTGTGTCTACACTCTACCATATGATGTATCAGTTGTACAGTCCAAATTCAAAGTTCAGTTCCGTCAGCAACAACAAAAATATCAACGTCATTGCAATCTTTCCTGATTCGGAGGCTTAGTTGCATCAAGTAACTGCCCAACTTACAGTGATAAGAAATCAGTGGCGAGGTTTAGTCATAAGCATCCATATAATCCCCACAGATATATCATATGATCACATTAAACGTAGGATGACAAAAAATTGAGTTGCTGGTTCTTTAAACTTATTGTTTGTGTACATTTAACAAGTTCTATTTTGTTTTAACAGTTTGACTAGATTATTTAGCCATTTGTTTTCTGATCCTGCAGTGAAATCGAGTTGGACGAGGCTGCTATTCTACAGTACACTAGAAGAAGGGAAGTGATATTTGTGGCTGCAACCTACCAAGTTGAAGACAGAAGGTCCAAGCAGAGGTTCGCCGCTAGAGCTATAGGCTGCCATTGTACTTCCTTTTGCTTTATGTAATACTTATCGGAAGCTTGCATCTTGATTGTTTTTTCGGGAACTTGCATCTTGATTCTTGGATGGATTTCAAGAGAGAGGCTGAGTATTTCCTTGTATCATCTTGATGCTTTTATAAACTCTCCATGACAAAACAAAAATTCAATCTTAGCGAGCTTGTCATATGTGGTGGTGGGCTGCAACCCAACATCGGGTTACTTGGTTACCTTTTCAAAACAGTTTTATTCATACCCACAAAGAAACATATTTATTCTTGTATCATATGTTGATGGTGCATTGTCATCATAGTTCAAAATGTAACAGGAATTTTGTTTCATCTGTGAAACCCATTAGCAGCGGTTGTGTGTCTTACCGAACAATTTAAGGTTCCATTTCTAGGAAATGGTGTCTGCTTTGCAAAGTATCCCTTTTTTTTCATCCTTTTATAGCTCCTTTAAAGGAGATGGACGCATATATCATCTCTCTGACTTTGCTAAAGTGCTGCCTGCTGCGAAAGAGATGAAAGAAAGCAACGAGCCACACGCATCAACTAGTCGGCTCTTATGAATCCGTTAGAGGAGCTTGCAGTTTGAGTAACGGATCAGCAAACAGAAAGGAAATTGGCAGTTAACTGACACGTCTCGTCAGGAAATTTAACTTGTAAACATCCCTGGATTTCTCTTTTACAAATGAGAGATTTAGTTCAGACCAACTGGTAAAATGGGAGTAGTTGTCTGAATTAGATGAGTTTGTGTGTGTGTGTGTGGCTTCAGCAAGGTAGTTCAGACTTGAGAGAAACGCTAGAAGTTGTTGCAGGTAATATGTACAGATGAATTTGTCAGAAACTCACAAGAGCTAGATATTGGATTTGAAACACCGCCGCCAGAAAATGAATAAGATCTGCAGGATGCACGTTTTCCTTTCCTTTGTTCTATCAGCTACTGTAGTACTGTAGGAGTATATAGGAGGAGGAGCGTATGATTGCTATGTGGATGGATCATGGATGGACGTATGCTCAAACTCAAACAGACAAACAGGAGCACGTGTCTTCCGTCGTACTGTACGTACTGTAGGTAGGTAGCTCGATCGGCTCTGAATCACGACCACGCTCGCTCGCCGCGCCGCCGCGTGAGGCTCCGGATCCATCCCCGGCCACTGCCTTTCGCACGCTGCTCCGCCGACGACGCCGACACCCGCTTCCACCGCGCGAGCTGCAACAGCCGCCCCATCACCTGCTTGCGCCACCGTGTTGTGCCCACGCCGCTCCGCTTCACGTGCTCCACCACCGCCGAGGCCGCCGCCGCTGGCCGCACGTCTTCCGGAGCGGCGACGTCCGACTTCCGGCTGTCCATCCAAGTCGCCTTGCCGTTTTCCTCGAACTTGATCGATATGAAAGAATCTGCATTTCTTTTTGTTTCTGGGTTCAGCCAATCGATCGAAAAAACTGAAGGAATCGGATAATCAAGTAGTACCGTGCGGCCCGCGCTTACCTTCTAGGCTCGCGATGGAGGCGGCGTCGTCCTCGGCGTCCGCGCCGGCCGGGTTCTTGTCGACGTCGTGGACGAGGACGTCGTGTGCGTCGTGATGGTGCCGGGAGGAGGAGTCGAGGCGGTGGAGCAAAGAGGACCCGAACGCCAACACGGACACGATGCTGCCGGTCCTCACGCGCCGGAGCGCCCTGCGGTAGGGCCGAGCCGACAGGTAGCTGGCGCCGTCTGCCGGAACGCGCGCACGGCCACCGCCGCCCTGCTTCGCGGCGAGCAACAGAAGGAGCCGCTCCCGGAGGCAGTGGGCGCACACGCCGACCAGGAGCTCCCTCGGGTGGAAGTAGCACTGCTCTCCTCCGCCGTGGCCGCCATGGTCGAACACGTTGCTCATGGTCGAGTAGCTAGCTGTAAGTGCATGGAGGAAGCTTGAGTTTGTGCAATGATTTATTCATTCAGATTCAGAGAGAGAGATGGCTGAAGATGAAGAGCGAGCTACACTACTGTTCGGGCAGCGCCTTGCTTTTATGAATTGGACCATGGAGCGGGCCCTGAATGCTGACATTCACGCATGGATACAGCAGCTAGCAGACACCTAACGAAAAACACATGCATGCACCCAACTTAATTGTGATTTTCATTACTAGTAAGCATGCATGTTTCCCCAACTATTTAGTATATAGATTAGGTATGATACTCATTTGATGTCGATATTCTGCTCTGTAGTCTCTTGGTCAAACTACTATGAGCAAAGTTAAAATACAGAGTAATTTTGAAGAAACAAATGTGACCAAGAAATTTCAGTAAACTGGATTGTCATAGACAACCCAGTTCCGAAAATGGAGTAGATGGCAGGCTCTTAGTGGATTTTTTTTAGATAAATGCTCTTAGTGGAGAAATGCTTCTAAGGTTAATTAGCTTAACTGAATTCATTATATGACTTTGATTGCAAAGGATCTACACATAATAATGAAAATAATTTGCAGGCAAGGAGGATAGGCCTGGTAGCAACAGGTAAGGGGTAGGGTGGATAGATGGAACTTGGTCCAACTTTGATGGAGAAAAGGACCATCTAGCTATCTACACACCATATTTTTTAGTATTAGACTTGGCAGACAATCCTTTCAGGATTAGCAATCATAATTACACAAATGATATCTGCATTGTAAATCAATGGGGTCAAGGTCGCAAGGGATGGGTGAGATGGATGGCCCACACGTGTGTATCAGTGAGAGCCGAATTATTTGGCACCGCCGACACGCGTCCGGGGTCCAGATCATGTAGAAAACTAAAAACCCTATCATGCTCAACGCGTGTGCATGTTTGGTTACCACATCCAAATTATATTAACCATAGATTCGATATAGAGCAACGACTCATATTAGGATTTTTTAAAAGAACTATGACTATAATTTAATGAACAAAAAAATTGTGTGTTTGTAACTCTTATTTATGTACTAGCAATAAGTTAAATTTTCCTAATGGAACACTATTTTTCGCTTTTATCCGCATATTGACGTGGTACACAAAGAGATGCGGTTGTTCCATAAAATTATCATCATAACTATACAAACTATGATCCATTCGCTATTTCTCCCTCGTTTAACTCGGCTCATGTTTGGACCCCTGCTCTCGTTTTGCTCAAACGAAAAATGAGGGCGACATGGGAGGCGATTTGTTCCTTACCAAGGAGGCCATAGGTTGTCCTCCTCCCGCCCGCCGCTCCGGATCTGTGTTGTAGCGTTCTAAGGACGATTATTGTTAGGTTTTTGTTCTCCAAGGATGGCGTTGTGTGAACAGATGAATAAGGTTTCCCGACTTTTGGTCCACCTTGTTGGTGGAGGTTCCCTCGTTGGTGTGCAGGAAGGCGGCGGGTCATATGGTCACTCCTCTTACGAAATGAAAGGTCTAGATCTATCTTCATGTTCTGCATGTAGTATGGTATGCTTGTTTATTATTTGATATGCGTGTGGTTCGATCAACTTCAGATCCATTATAGAGCTAGTGGTTAGGTTGATCTACTTGGCAAGAATCGGGGTGGTCATCCAATCACTCTTTTTTCACTATGTTTCTCTCTGGCGATGATCTAATTCTCATATAATTATCATCGACATCTTTTGGTTGTGACTTTCTAGATGTTGCTTCAACAACGTTTCCCTTGGTTTGACGTGTTTTTAGGTCACACGTACACAACGTCGAGCTTTGCTCAGAGCGTGCCACCTCAAAGGACCAATGTGCAATTTTCTATTTTTAAAGGAAGGTCCTTTAGCGGTTGATTGGATTTAATATATAGACTTTGTGAAATACTTTGTGTTGGCTCGTTCGCCTTCTCCAACAACAATTTGGTGCTTTGTGGACACGTATCGGTTCTCTTTAGTGAAATATTAAATTGTGTTAATAAAACAATCCCTCCATGTCAACGCATATGTCTACAACATCTTGTCTACATCCACTTAATGATTTTTCAAAAGAGAGGCTAATAATGTTTTTAGGGCAAAAACAAGCTAAGGGTAGCACTCCGAATGGTGACAATAAAAGGTCGTATTTTTTTGAATTAAATGAAATTGCTAATTCTCGGTTAGCTTAGCAATTACCTTAGTGTTCAGCCGAGCCCTATACCATCGGGATTTTGTATCCTAAGTAATGCACCTATGAGTTGGAGGTTGGGTTGCAACCGTGAACTATTCGGTTTCAAGTGGTGTTCAAACTGAGAAAAATGTTCCAGGCCGTTATATTTGTTTCGTGTTTCGCACAGGTCATGAGTTACAACATGGGTTGTTGCAACCGAAATCGAATGGTATCCCCTCACTGTGAAAATAAGTTACTCCCTCCGATCCATATTAATGGATTCAACTTTGTCTAGATTCGTATGTATCTAGTTAAGTGTTTAAACTAGATGCATTCGTATCTAGTCAAAGTTGAGTCCATTAATATGGATCGGAGGGAGTAATTGTAATTCAACCGAGAATTAGTCGCAAGTCACAACATTGATTAAAAAGATGAGTGGCAGGAAAGTGGGAGAAAGCTTATATTAGAAAGAAAAATGTGAAGGGACTAGCTAGCTAGCCAATTAAGCTGAACATCAGAACATGGGCTGCAGCCTACCAACGACAGACGTCGACGCATCTCTCATATCATCTACATCTTCCTAGCTACCCACCCCATGGATGGATCATGCATGGGCGTTTTAACCTTGCTGCCTAATCGTCGTTGGATCTCTCAGTATTTTTCATAATCAAAGTCTTGTGATCTGTGGCTAGTGGCTACTACGCCTACACACATGCATGTTAATGTTAGCCCGCCAAGACAAGAACACGTTGAGTAGCACGCGTTCGTCACATGTCAAGCATGTGCGTCGGTCGTAAGCTCGCTACGTTCCGATATATCCAGCTCTCACCGTACTCTCAACTCTCACGTCGCCGTTGTTGTGGCGGCGCCGGCCACCGGGGACCCCTGCTCAGCGGCGCAGCGCGGCGAGACAGACCGACATTTGCATCTGGTCGATCGTACGTTGTTAATCAAGCATTGCTTGCTCAATAGGAATTGCCTCGTCTCTTCATCTGTTGCTATGCTCTGTACGTTGGTCACCCAAGCTTCAGGGGAGCAGATTGAGCTTCCTTCATTGGCAGCGGCGAGTAATCGGCCAGGCCATCAGAGATCGATCTCCCTTGAAGAAACATGCATGCATGTACTGTCACTTAAATTGACCTGGACGGAGCACCGGAACTGCAACAGCGAACGCCGTCAGGAGGGCCAGGCCATGAACTTCGAGGTCGACGCTTGACATTGGGCCGACAGATATACGCGGCACTATGATGAGGTCGCAGTATAGACGATGACGGGCCATGCATGCATCTCGTTAATTAGCATTAGATTCCTTGCGGAATGCATGGAATCATGCTCCTTAATTTTGTTGCTGTCCGTCCGTGCATGCATTCCCTCCTCCATCATAGCTTAATTTTACACGTCCACGTAGTCGTCATTTGTCACCGTCGTCTTCCTGGTGGCCCGATGCGTTCCACGGTGCAGATGCAAGTATCTGCTGCTTGTGCAGATGCAAGTATCTGCTGCTTGTGCCACTACCAAGCTGCTGCTACTACTACTACGTGTTGTTCAGTTAGTTGCCTCCATCGTCTCTGCATCTTCTTGTAAAAATTGCATGAGAGCTAGTAGAGAATTCTTCGTCAGAAGCTGCGTATGCAGGCGCACCGTACGACGGCCGGCGTATGATGAAAATCATGAGAGCAGAGAATGGGTGGGAGAAACTGAACGTCTTGCATTGGTCTTCTCCGGCCAGCCCGTTGTTGGAACAGCAACCCAAATGCTCTCCTCTCACGAGAAAAAAAGAACCTGCAGATCTTATCCGTCATGAGAAATAACCAACAGCACGTACAGTCAAACAAACAAAACAGCCATCAGAATCGCGATTCGACAGCGGACCGACAGACACACAGTCTCGACTCTCGAGTACACAGGCAAAATTAATGACAAGGTCGCGAATCAAGACATTAACATCACTAGATTCCTGGCATAAGCCCCAGTCCTGACTCTTGGTCATAACAAAATATCTCATTTTTCTGAAATTATTATTAATTAATCTTCAAAACAGTTGCAAAATGCAAAGACCCTGACTCGGTCGTCTAACTATCTGAACGTACTCCTCCCTAATATATGGCCACGACACAATTTGCATTATCATGTCCTAATTAATAGTGGGAGGGAGAAATTTGATGGAGAGAATATATTAGTATCACGAAGATACAATTAATCCAGCGTCCGCATCAACAAGGATGAACACAACCAAGAATGATTTTCTAAGAAAGTAAAACAAAGACCGTCACATTGATGAAATACTCACAACAACAACACACTAATTAACCATCACCAAAGACAACACCTGGACTGTCAATAAAATTCTCCAAAAGCGACACCTCCAAGAAGAAAACAATGCATATGCGCGATGTTCATGGCCAATCGGATCTTGATGATCATCAACCGATCTAGTATCTTTAGTTTTCACCCAGCAGACCGAGATCCCAAAACAATGAAGTCTAGACCTTGGACCCCACCCAGTGTAAATATGTAAATTCCCATGTGTTTGCAATTATGTGGCAGTAGGAAGGTCCCCTATTGTTTTTAATGTTAAAAATTAGTCAGGTCTTAGGTTTTCATCCTGAAAATCATGGCCTGATACTCGAGACGTACAACCAGATTATTGTGCACTTGTGTTGCCGCCCCCTCCCGCCAAGCCTGCTACTGCAAGTTCTCAACACCCAACACACAGAAAAACATGTGCCACAAATCTTCATCGCAACCAAAACTCTTCTCTGCCATCACAAGCCTTCGATCCAACATAACTGAATACGCACTTGGGTTGTGGGCTAACAACGTCGACATGCATCAAGATATCTGCATCTTGAAACCCAACCCTTCTCGTTAGTTTTCACCTAATTGATCGATCGGTTTCTCACTAATTCCATCTATAATTTGATGAGGTGTGCTTCCATAGCCTCCCGCTACAATCGCTTAACTGTACCAGCGGCTGGGTATGGCAAGAGTAGGACCAAGGCAGCCCGCCAAAACCCAGATAGATCCGGTTTCATATTCAATACACGCCCAACCGTACGCGCCCCAACCGTACGTGCCCCGTACATATCTGGACGGGGGTATGACCCCGCTTTGTTTGAGGCCACGAGGGTATGACCCTGGTTTTTTTAGGCCATGTTCTTTCTGAGATGGACGCATTTGTTGCATAGGGTTTATTTTGGTAGTTCAAATTTTTATCATTTTGCCTGATTTGGGACATTGTTTGTTGATCTGCATTACACAATGAATTCGAAGTCAAGATGTTATGTTGATGCATGAACACATGCATACACTTTCATATTAGAAGCCAACAACTACGTTGATTAGGTCACTGATGTTAGTTATATTTGTTTCATTAGATGGAGGGTTCTACGACTGTTGATGACTTAAGATTGGAGGATCTCGCCATGTCGTCCTCAGAAGATGATGTATCTGATGATGATAATAACATTTTCAGGGATTCTGGAGCAAATGATGATAATGCGAGTGAATCACAGTTTCAGTTTTTATTTAAATAGTATGGGTATATTATGTCCTTGAAATTTTCCTCCTGGTTTTCAAATTATGTAGATGGACATCGATGATGAAAACAACAACATTGACGGAGATGATGAACCCACGAGTGATGTATGTGTTTACTTATTTCTTACTTGCCTTGAACATACATGTAATTTGTTTTTCTGTTACAAATGCGCAGGGTGTAGAACTTGAAGTTGAATACGGTGAGCATACCTACTAAGGGGATTCAAATATGGAAGACTTTGATGATGGATCAAAGTTTTAGCGTCCAGGGTGGATTTAAACGGTCCGGGACCCCTTAACCCGAGTTTCATGAAATCGTAAAAAACTCGTGTTTTGGGACACTTCTAGTCGTTTTCGTGGGTTGTAGCACACAATTTTGGTGTCCGGGGTGTATTTAAACGATCCAGGACCCCTTATAAAGAGATTCACGGAATCGTAAAAAACACATGATTTCGGCCATTTTTGGACGTTTTCTTGTGCTATAGCACAGGGTCCGGGGTGTATTTAAACGGTCGGGGATCCGTCACACGAATTTCACAAAATCGTAAAAAACTCATGATTTTGGGCATTTCTGCCCATTTTGGTGGGCTATAGCACACAATTTTGGTGTTCGGGTTTGATTTAAACTGTCTGGGACCCCGTCACACGAGTTCCACAAAACCTTACAAACTCGTGATTTCATGCATTTCTGACCGTTTTCATGGGCTATAGCACCACAATTTTGGGGTCCGGGACCCCTTTATCAAGAGTTTCACGAAATCGTAAAAAACTCATGATTTCGGCCATTTCTAGCCATTTTTGTGGGCTATAGAAAACACAGTTTTGGAATCCGGGGTAGATTTAAACTGTCCATGACCCCTTATCAAGAGTTTCATGAAATCGATAAAACTCATGATTTCGGTCATTTCTGGCCGTTTTCATGGGCTATAGCACACAGTTTTGGGATCCGGGGTGGATTTGAATGGTCGGGTACCCGTCACATGAGTTTCACGAAATCTTAAAAACTCGTGATTTCGACCATTTCTGGCCTTTTTCGTGGCTATAGCACCACCGTTTTGGGGTCCGGGGTGGAATTAAACGGTGCAGGACCCTTTATATGGAGTTTCACGAAATCGTTAAAAAACTCATGATTTCATACATTTCTGGCCGTTTTCGTGGGCTAGATCACACAGTTTTGGTATCCGGGGTGGTTTTAAACTGTCCGGGACCCCTTATCAGGATTTCACGAAATCGTAAAAACTCATGATTTCGGCTAGTTCTGGCCGTTTTCGTGGGCGGCACACAGGTTTGGGGTCTGGGGCTGGCCGTTTTCATGGGCTATAGCACACAGTTTTGGGGTCCGGGGTGGATTTAAACGGTCCGAGACCTCTTAACACGAGTTTCATGAAATCGTATAAAACTCGTGATTTCGGACATTTCTGGCCGTTTTCTCGGGCTAGCACACAGTTTTGGGGGTCCGGGGTGGAATTAAACGGTCCGAGACCTTTAATCAGGAGATTCACGAAATCGAAAAAAAACTCATGATTTTCGTCATTTCTGGCCGTTTTCGTGGGCTATAGCACACAATTTGGGGTTTAAACGGTCCGGGACCCCTTATCGGGAGTTTCAAGAAATCATAAATACTCATGATTTTGACCATTTCTGGCTGTTTTCGTGGCCTATAGCACACAATTTTGGGTTTCGGGGTGGATTTAAATGGTCGGATACCCCGAAACACGAGTTTTACGAAATTGTATAAAACTCGTGATTGCGACCTTTTCATGCATTTTTCGTGGGCTAGAGCACACAGTTTTGGTGTCCGGGGTTGAATTAAAAGGTGTAAGACCCCATATTAGGAGTTTCACGAAATATTAAAAAACCCATGATTTTGGCCATTTATGGCCATTTTCTTGGGCTATAGCACACAGTTTCGGGATCCGGGGTGGATTTAAACTGTCCGGACTCCTTATTAGGAGTTTCACGAAATCGTAAAAACTCATGAGTTCGGCCATTTCTGGCCGTTTTTGTGGGCTATAGCACACGGTTTTGGGGTCCGGAGTGGATTTAAACGGTCTTGGACTCCATATCACGAGTTTCACGAAATCGAAAAAACTCATGATTTCAGGCATTTCTCTCTGTTTTTGTGGGCCATAGCACACAGTTTTGGGGTCCGGGGTGGATTTAAACGGTCCGAGATCCGTAAACACGAGTTTCATGAAAACGTAAAAAACTCGTGATTTCGGCCATTTTTTGCCGTTTTCGTGGGCTATAGCCCACGAAAAAAGGCCAGAAATGGTCGAAATCACGAGTATTTTACAATTTCATGAAACTCATGTGACGGGGTACCTGACCATTTAAATCCACCAAGGACCCTAAAACTATGTGATTTAGCCCACGAAAACGGCTAGAGATGACTGAAATCATGAGTTCTTACGATTTCGTGAAACTCCATATAAGGGGTCTCGGGCCGTTTAAATCTACCCGGGACCCTAAAAATGTGTGCTATAGCCCACGAAAACAGCCAGATATGACCGAAATCATGAGTTTTGCGATTTCGTAAAACTCTTGATAAGGCGTCCCTGATAGTTTACATCCACCCCGGATCCTGAAACTGTGTGCTATAGCCAACGAACATGGCCAGAAATGGCCAAAATCGTGAGTTTTTAACGATTTCATGAAACTCCTAATAAGGGGTCCTGCACCGTTTAAATCCACCTCGGACCCCAAAACTGTGTGCTATAGGCCACGAAAATGGCCATAAATGGCCGAAATCATAAGTGTTTACGATTTCGTGAAACTATTGATAAGGGGTCCCAGATAGTTTAAATCCACCCCGGACCCCAAAACTTTGTGCTATAGCCCATGAAAACAGCCACAAATGGCCGAAATTATGAGTTTTTACGATTTCGTGAAACTTCTGATAAGGGCTCCAGACTGTTTAAATCCACCCCAGACCCAAACACTGTGTGCTATAGCCCACGAAAACAGCCAGAAATGGCCGAAATCATGAGTTTTTCCGATTTTGTTAAACTCCTGATAAGGGGTCTCGGACCGTTTAGTTCCACCCCGGACCCCAAAACTGTGTGCTATAGCCCACGAAAACGGCCAGAAATGGCCGAAATCACGATTTTTTTAAAGATTTCATGAAACTCGTGTTTAGGGGTCTCTGACCGTTTAAATCCACACCGGACCACAAAACTGTGTGCTATAGCCTACGAAAACGGCCAGAAATGGTCGAAATCATAAGTTTTTATGATTTCATGAAACTCGTGATAAGGGGTGCCGGACCGTTTAAATCCACCCGGACCCCAAACTTGTGTGCTATAGCCAACGAAAACTGCTAGAACTGGCCGAAATCATGAGTTTTTACGATTTCGTGAAGCTTCTGATAAGGGGTCCCAGACTGTTTAAATCCACCCCGGACCCCAAAACTGTGTGCTATAGCCCACGAAAACGGCCAGAAATGGCCGAAATAATGAGTTTTTACGATTTCGTGAAACTCCTGATAAGGGGTCTCGGACCGTTTAATTCCACCTCGGACCCCAAAACTTTGTGCTATAGCCCACGAAAACAGCCCGAAATGGCCGAAATCACGATTTTTTTAAGATTTCATGAAACTCGTGTTTAGGGGTCTCAGACCGTTTAAATCCACCCGGACCCCATAACTGTGTGCTATAGCCACGAAAACGGCCATAAATGGCCAAAATCATAAGTTTTTACGATTTTATGAAACTCCTGCTAAGGGGTCCCGGACAGTTTAAATCCACCCCGGATCCTAAAATGGTGTGCTATAGCCCACGTAAATTGCCAGAAATGTCTGAAATCATGAGTTTTTTTACGATTTGGTGATACTCCTGATAAGGGGTCCAGGACCGTTTAATGCCACCCCGGATCCGAAAACTTGTGCTATAGCCCACGAAAAAGGCCAGAAATGGTCGAAATCACGAGTATTTTACAATTTCATGAAACTCGTGTGACGGGGTACCCGACCATTTAAATCCACCGTGGACCCTAAAACTGTGTGATCTAGCCCACAAAACGGCCAGAGATGACTGAAATCATGAGTTCTTACGATTTCGTGAAACTCCATATAAGGGGTCTCGGGCCGTTTAAATCTACCCGGGACCCTAAAACTGTGTGCTATAGCCCACGAAAACAGCCAGAAATGACCAAAATCATGAGTTTTGCGATTTCGTGAAACTCTTGATAAGGGATCCCAGATAGTTTACATCCACCCCGGATCCCGAAACTGTGTGCTATAGCCAACGAACATGCCCAGAAATGGCCAAAATCGTGAGTTTTTAACGATTTCATGAAACTCCTAATAAGGGGTCCCGCACCATTTAAATCCACCTCGGACCCCAAAACTGTGTGCTATAGGCGACGAAAACGGCCATAAATGACCGAAATCATAAGTTTTTACGATTTCGTGAAACTCCTGATAAGGGGTCTCAGATAGTTTAAATCCACACCGGACCCCAAAACTTTGTGCTATAGCCCACGGAAACGGCCAGAAATGACCGAAATCATGAGTTTTTACGATTTCGTGAAACTTCTGATAAGGGGTCCAGACTGTTTAAATCCACCCGGACCCAAAAACTGTGTGCTATAGCCCACGAAAACGGCCAGAATGGCCGAAATCATGAGTTTTTCCGATTTTGTTAAACTCCTGATAAGGGGTCTCAGACCGTTTAATTCCACCCGGACCCCAAAACTGTGTGCTATAGCCCACGAAAACGGCCAGAAATGGCCGAAATCATGAGTTTTTTTAAGATTTCATGAAACTCGTGTTTAGGGGTCTCGGACCGTTTAAATCCACCCCGGACCCCAAAACTGTGTGCTATAGCCCACGAAAACGGCTAGAAATGGTCGAAATCATAAGTTTTTAAGATTTCATGAAACTCTTGATAAGGGGTCCCAGACCGTTTAAATCCACCCGGACCCCAAACTTGTGTGCTATAGCCAACGAAAACGGCTAGAACTGGCCGAAATCATGAGTTTTTACGATTTCGTGAAACTTCTGATAAGTGGTCCCAGACTGTTTAAATCCACCCGGACCCCAAAACGGTGTAATATAGCCCACGAAAACGGTCAGAAATGGCCGAAATCATGAGTTTTTACGATTTCGTGAAACTCCTGATAAGGGGTCTCGGACCGTTTAATTCCACCCCGGACCCCAAAACTTTGTTCTATAGCCCACGAAAACGGCCCGAAAAGGCCGAAATCACGAGTTTTTTAAGATTTCATGAAACTCGTGTTTAGGGGTCTCGGACCGTTTAAATCCACACCGGACCCCAAATATGTGTGCTATAGGCCACGAAAACGGCCATAAATGGCCGAAATCATAAGTTTTTACGATTTTGTGAAACTCCTGATAAGGGGTCCCGGACAGTTTAAATCACACCCGGATCCCAAAACGGTGTGCTATAGCCCACGAAAATTGCCAGAAATGTCCGAAATCATGATTTTTTTACGATTTGGTGATACTCCTGATAAGGGGTCCCGGACCGTTTAATTCCACCCTGACCTGAAAACTGTGTGCTATAGCCCACGAAAAAGGCCAGAAATGGTCGAAGTCACGAGTATTTTACAATTTCATGAAACTCGTGTGACGGGGTACCCGACCATTTAAATCCACCCCGGTTCCTAAAACTGTGTGATCTAGCCCACGAAAAACAGCCAGGGATGACTGAAATCATGAGTTCTTACGATTTCGTGAAACTCCATATAAGGGGTCTCGGGCCGTTTAAATCTACCCGGGACCCCAAAACTGTGTGCTATAGCCCACGAAAACATCCAGATATGACCGAAATCATGAGTTTTTGCGATTTCGTGAAACTCTTGATAAGGGGTCCCAATGTCGGGGATGTACTTCCCCGGTACCCTGAGGGTATGGGGCTGTTGTCTTGATGTTGCAGGTATAATTATGTTTAAATGGACAAAAGATAAAGGAAAGGAGTGAGAGGATGCTTTGGGGTTATTGGTATAAAATTACTATGTCGGTGTTACACCTAAAAATATGTTTAAATGAGAAAGAGAAGGAAAAGAGAAGAGGAAGTGGCTTTGGCCGGATATGACAGAATATGGGCCGGAACCCTCTACTTTCTGGCCCGAGACGGACATCGCGGTGGGCTGATAGCAGGTTCTCGGTCAACTCCATCACCAACCGCATCGCCACTATCCCCATCATCCTCGTCCCCGACTCCACGACGCCCCAGTCGCACCGCGCCAGCACCTCCTCCGAATTCGCCACCGGCTAGACGCCCACGCGCCTCCGGCTTCCTCAACCTCGGCCCGCGCCCGGCCATGACCGACATCGTCGGCCTCCTCGCGCCCGGGAGTCCGAGCTCGTCCTCCGCTCGGTGGCTCCGCCCCTGCCCCGACGCCGGCGTGGCCCCGCCTCCACCTCGGTCGCGCCCGACATCCCCCTCCGCCGGCTTCGCTGCACGGGTCGTCCACGCCGGACCTCAACCTCGACCAGCCGCCCGGCTTCCTCCACTTCGGACGACCACGACTCCCCCAACCTCCTCCGACCGCGACTCCCCCCAACCTCCTCCGCCCTCGCACGAATCCACGCCCGGCCGCCTCCGGCAGCTCCGCCCCGGTCATCTCCTACCTCGGTAGCACCTCCCCGTCTCCCCCAACCTCGGACGACCGACAAGTCCCGCCCGGCGCCGCCTGATCCCGACCTCAGAACTCCCGACGCCCGCGCCTCCTTCCACGCCCGGCATCGCCGACTCCGGCGCCGCATCAACCAAGCCTCCGGCTGCTCCTCCTCCAACTTATCCGTATCCGGCATCCCCGCACCGACGCGACTTCCCGACCCCGGCGACGACCCCGCTTCTGCGACCTCCGGCGACTCCGACATCACCGCTTCCCCGCCCCTGGCCATGCCCGACCTCGTCGCCTCGGGGGCCCTGGCCATCCAAGCTCGTCATCAGCGCCCGCGTCCCAGCAGCACTCACCTCGCCCCCTACCGTGGCTCGGAGGCGCCCGGGCTCATCACCATCTCGGTGGCCGCACCCTCCCCGGCATCCTGCGCCCGACCTCTCCGGTGTTTGCTTCCCACCCGGTCGGCTACTGTTTTCATGTGTTGCAGGACCTCACGTTTGGCTGAACCGGGGCATTCTTCAGCTCGGTTGACCTGCGTCCGACATCTCCTAGATAAGAAGAAGATCACACGGATCCCGTAGACACACACATGTGGATTAGGGAAGGTACACACACGGCACGGGTCATGTCATGGTTATCCTGTACATGTCCAGCAGGACTGCCGTACCGCTACAGTACGGCGGATGGGACAAGAGTACACTGCGATGCGTCGTGAACAGTACCCGAATGTGACTATAGTACAACCGTGTGACATGATGAACAGTACCGACAAGACCCCAGTAGTCACCTATGCTACAGTGCGCAGTGAACAGTGTATCTTGTCCCCTTGTCCCTGGCTTGTCCCCTAGGCTCTCCTATATAAAGGGCACCAGGGGGAGAGGGAGAACAGAGGGCACCACGCCACCACTTCATTTCCCCCCTTCTCATTTGCTCTCAAAACCTCATGGAGGCATGTCTAGCAGCTCACGGAGCATATTGTAGCCCCTGCCCCGACGCCGGCGTGGCCCCGCCTCCACCTCGGTCGCGCCCGGCATCCCCCTCCACCGGCTTCGCTGCACGGGTCGTCCGCGCCGGACCTCAACCTCGACCAGCCGTCCGACTTCCTCCACTTCGGGCGACCACGGCTCCCCCAAGCTCCTCCGACCGCGACTCCCCCAACCTCCTCCGCCCTCGCACGAATCCGCGCCCGGCCGCCTCCGGCAGCTCCGCCCCGGCCATCTCCTACCTCGGTAGCACCTGCCCGTCTCCCCCAACCTCGGACGCGACTGCGGCGTCCCCGACATCCGATGAGTCCCGCCTGGCGCCGCCTGATCCCGACCTCAGAACTCCCAACGCCCGCGCCTCCTTCCACGCCCGGCATCGCCGACTCCGGCGCCGCATCAACCAAGCCTCCGGCTGCTCCTCCTCTGACTTATCCGTGTCCGGCATCCCCGCACCGACGCGACTTCCCCGACCCCGGCGACGACCCCGCTTCCGCCACCTCCGGCGGCTCCGACATCACCGCTTCCCCGCCCCCGGCCATGTGGATTAGGGAAGGTACGCACACGGCACGGGTCATGTCATGGTTATCCTGTACATGTCCAGTAGGACTGCCGTACCGCTACAGTACGACGGATGGGACAAGAGTACACTGCGATGCGTCGTGAATAGTACCCGGATGTGACTATAGTACAACCGTGTGACATGATGAACAGTACCGACAAGACCCCATTAGTCACCTCTGCTACAGTGCGCAGTGAACAGTGTATCTTGTCCCTGGCTTGTCCCCTGGGCTCTCCTATATAAAGGGCACCAGGGGGAGAGGGAGAACAGAGGGCACCACCCCACCACTTCATTTCCCCCCTTCTCATTTTCTCTCAAAACCTCATGGAGGCATGTCTAGCAGCTCACGTAGCATATTGTAGCCCGGATATTAAGAGGAGAAATACACCGAGTAGGCTAGATGCTGCAGTAGGGGTTTTATCTCCTCACGAGAGCCCCGAAGCAGGGTAAATCCTTGTGTCACTGTGTCGGTCGAGTTTACCTGCGCGCGAGTTCATCGCGCAATCCCTCCCCGAGATCCCCTAGCGTCCATCGGCCCCACAAATTAGCCTACCCATAGGCACCTGTCTGTTGACCACGACGACAGTTGGCGCCCACCGTGGGGCAAAGTGGCGCTTGCGGGAACAATTTTGGACGGGACCCGACATCCCAAACCGGCATCCCAAAATCCGGGATCCTAAATCCGGGATCCCTACGCTGCGGGCAGTGGTCACTGACATCCTGCGCCGCAGGTAGCTATCACCGGCATCCCAAAATCCGGGATCCTAAATCCGGGATCCCTACGCTGCGGGCAGTGGTCACTGACATCCTGCGCCGCGAGTAGCGGTCACCGGCATCCCAAAATCCGGGATCCTAAATCCGGGATCCCTACGCTGCGGGCAGTGGTCACTGACATCCTGCGCCGCGGGTAGCGGTCATCGACATCCCAAAATCCGGGATCCCTACGCTGCGGGCAGTGGTCACTGACATCCTGCGCCGCGGGTAGCGGTCACCGGCATCCCAAAAACCGGGATCCTAAAACCGGGATCCCTGCGCTGCGGACAGTGGTTATTGACGTCCCTGCGCCGCGGGTAGTGGTCGCCGACATCCCCGTACCGCGGGTAGAGGTCGCCGACATCCCTGCGCCGCGGGTTGAGGTCGCCGACATCCCCGTACCGCAGGTAGAGGTTGCCGACATCCCTGCGCTATGGGTAGAGGTCGCCGACATCCCTGCACCCCGGGTGGAGGTCATCGATGTCCCCGCATCGCGGAAACCGGCCGTCGACATCCCAAACCGGCATCCCTGCATCGCGGGCACCAGCCGCCGGCGTCTGCCCCGACACTCATCGTCAACGGACCCCTCACAGTTGCACACCAGTTACCCGGGTTATGTCGCCTCCGACATCCCCAACCGCTCCTACGCTCCGTGAGAATCGTCATATGTACCTTGCAATTATGTTATCTTAGATTTATTCGGGAACTCCCTATGCATGCTTAGTTTAACTGTTTACCCGGGAGCGAGATGTTGTAACCCGGGGACTGCCCTGTTTCACCTGTTTGTCATCTATGTGTTTTTCCCCGGGAGCAAGATGTCTCGACTCGGGGACTGGCTTACTGTTTAGTTCTACCTTGCATGCTTAGTTTGTAGAGTAACTCGGTTTATATTTATTTATATGCTTGTTGTATCTTGCTTCTTGCTGTGTCATTTGTGAGCCGGCATCCCAAAACTGGACTCGGGGACTGCCGTGCTCCTTTGTCTTCCTGCGGTATCTGAAAATTTACCCGGGGACTCGGTGAAACCGGTATCCCCGTGCCTGCCTCGGCGGCTAGTTGTATTCTTGTCTCTCGCGTTAAATTCTCCTAGGTATGTCGTTTAAAGTTTTCACTTCCATCAAATATTTTATACATACCTGTCTGCGCTAACATTAAAAGGGGATGTTGGTTTTACCGAGATGGTACCCGGGTTGGGTAACCGCCTTACCGAGAGGATATTCATGTCAAAAATTCTGGCGATATTGGTCATTATATTGATTGTCTTGGATCCATCTTATAGTTGGTTATTTTCTCAAGATATATTGCACATGATCTGTGGTATCGGTTGGCCCACGTATCGTGGTATCATGCACAATTTCCAGATCGCCGTTTATTTCGGTTCACCAATATATCATGGCATACTGCTATATCTCCAGATCGCTATTTTTGTCGGTCCGCCAACATATCGCGGTATCATGCACAATTTCCAGATCGCAGTTTATTTCGGTTCGCCAATGTAGCATGGCATCGGGCAATATTCCCTAATCGTCATTTGTTTCAGTGTATCAAAGTTCGTCAAAGGCAACACCGGAGATACCGAAACACCTGTGATATGCCCAGAGTGGCCGAGATACCGAAACACGTGTGATATGCCCAAAGTGGCTGATATACCGAGATACCGAGACACCCGAGATACCTGTGTGACATTGTGCGTTTGGTTGGAGGCGTCTGTGTCGGTATACGCCCAGAGTGGCTAAACGCCGGCACATGAGACTCTGTGTCGGTATACGCCCATAGTGGCTAAAGGCCGGCACATGAGGCGTCCGTGTCGGTATACGCCCAGAGTGGCTAAAAGCCGGCATGTGTTGTGTGTTTGTGCCAAACCGGCGGTGGCCGAAGACATCTATGTCGGTAAAACGCCCAGAGTGGCTAAGAAACCGGCATATGATTGCACTTTTGCAGGTACCCGGTGGAGAAAGTGATAACAGTGATGTTGGATTTTTTCTGAGTCCACGCGCGACTCTGCGAGTCCCCCGCAGCCTCGGGGACTAGTGTCGGGGATGTGATCCCCGAGACCTCTAATAACAAGACTTTCGGTATGGAAAATTCCTGGAACTATTTGATTTTTAAGTTGATCCGCGATTCTATGAATCCCCCATAAACTCGGTGACTAGTGTCGGGGATGTACTTCCCCGGTACCCTGAGGGTATGGGGCTATTGTCTTGATGTTGCAGGTATAATTACGTTTAAATGGACAAAAGATAAAGGAAAGGAGTGAGAGGATGCTTTGGGGTTATTGGTACAAAATTACTATGTCGGTGTTACACCTAAAAATATGTTTAAATGAGAAAGAGAAGGAAAAGAGAAGAGGAAGTGGCTTTGGCCGGATATGACAGAATATGGGCCGGAACCCTCTACTTTCTGGCCCGAGACGGACATCGCGGTGGGCTGATAGCAGGTTCTCGGGCAACTCCATCACCAACCGCATCTCCACGATCCCCATCATCCTCGTCCCCGACTCCACGACGCCCCAGTCGCACCGCGCCAGCACCTCCTCCGAATTCGCCACCGGCTAGACGCCCACGCGCCTCCGTCTTCCTCAACCTCGGCCCGCGCTCGGCCATGACCGACATCGTCGGCCTCCTCGCGCCCGGGCGTCCGAGCTCGTCCTCCGCTCGGTGGCTCTGCCCCTGCCCCGACGCCGGCGTGGCCCCGCCTCCACCTCGGTCACGCCCGGCATCCCCCTCCACCGGCTTCGCTGCACGGGTCGTCCGCGCCGGACCTCAACCTCGACCAGCCGCCCGACTTCCTCCACTTCGGGCGACCACGGCTCCCCCAAGCTCCTCCGACCGCGACTCCCCCAACCTCCTCCGCCCTCGCACGAATCCGCGCCCGGCCGCCTCCGGCAGCTCCGCCCCGGCCATCTCCTACCTCGGTAGCACCTGCCCGTCTCCCCCAACCTCGGACGCGACTGCGGCGTCCCCGACATCCGATGAGTCCCGCCTGGCGCCGCCTGATCCCGACCTCAGAACTCCCAACGCCCGCGCCTCCTTCCACGCCCGGCATCGCCGACTCCGGTGCCGCATCAACCAAGCCTCCGGCTGCTCCTCCTCTGACTTATCCGTGTCCGGCATCCCCGCACCGACGCGACTTCCCCGACCCCGGCGACGACCCCGCTTCCGCCACCTCCGGCGGCTCCGACATCACCGCTTCCCCGCCCCCGGCCATGTGGATTAGGGAAGGTACGCACACGGCACGGGTCATGTCATGGTTATCCTGTACATGTCCAGTAGGACTGCAGTACCGCTACAGTACGACGGATGGGACAAGAGTACACTGCGATGCGTCGTGAACAGTACCCGGATGTGACTATAGTACAACCGTGTGACATGATGAACAGTACCGACAAGACCCCAGTAGTCACCTCTGCTACAGTGCGCAGTGAACAGTGTATCTTGTCCCTGGCTTGTCCCCTGGGCTCTCCTATATAAAGGGCACCAGGGGGAGAGGGAGAACAGAGGGCACCACCCCACCACTTCATTTCCCCCCTTCTCATTTTCTCTCAAAACCTCATGGAGGCATGTCTAGCAGCTCACGTAGCATATTGTAGCCCGGATATTAAGAGGAGAAATACACCGAGTAGGCTAGATGCTGCAGTAGGGGTTTTATCTCCTCACGAGAGCCTCGAAGCAGGGTAAATCCTTGTGTCACCGTGTCGGTCGAGTTTACCTGCGCGCGAGTTCATCGTCCAATCCCTCCCCGAGATCCCCTAGCGTCCATCGGCCCCACAAATTAGCCTACCCATAGGCATCTGTCTGTTCACCACGACGACACCCAGATAGTTTACATCCACCCCGGATCCCGAAACTGTGTGCTATAGCCAATGAACATGGCCAAAATCGTGAGCTTTTAACGATTTCATGAAACTCCTAATAAGGGGTCCCGCACCGTTTAATTCATCCCCGGACCCTAAAACTGTGTGCTATAGCCCACGAAAAAGGTCAGAAATGGTCAAAATCACGAGTCTTTTACGATTTCAGAAAACTCGTGTGTCGGGGTACCTAACCATTAAAATCCACCCCGGACCCCAAAACTTTGTGCTATAGCCCACGAAAACGGCCAGAAATGACTGAAATCAGGAGTTTTTACGATTTCGTGAAACTTCTGATAAGGGGACCGGACTGTTTAAATCCATCCCGGATCCCAAAACAGTGTGCTATAGCCCACGAAAACGGCCAGAAATGGCCGAAATCATGAGTTTTTACGATTTCGTGAAACTTTTGATAAGGGGTCCCGGACTGTTTAAATCCACCCCGGACCCCAAAACTGAGTGCTATAGCCCACGAAAACGGCCAGAAATGGCTAAAATCATGAGTTTTTACGATTTCGTGAAACTCCTGATAAGGGATCTCGGACCGTTTAATTCCACCCCGGACCCCAAAACTGTGTGCTATAGCCCACGAACACGGCCAGAAATGGCCGAAATCACGAGTTTTTTAAGATTTCATGAAACTCGTGTTTAGGGGTCTCGGACCGTTTAAATCCACCCCGGACCCCAAAACTGTGTGCTATAGCACACGAAAACGGCCAGAACTGGCTGAAATCATGAGTTTTTATGATTTCGTGAAACTTCTGATAAGGGGTCTCAGACAGTTTAAATCCACCCGGACCCCAAATCTGTGTGCTATAGCCCACGAAAAAGGCCAGAAATGCCGAAATCATGAGTTTTTACCATTTTGTGAAACTCCTGATAAGGGGTCCTGGACCGTTTAATTTCACCCCGGACCCCAAAACTGTGTGCTATAGCCCACGAAAACGGCCCGAAATGGCCGAACTCACGAGTTTTTTAAGATTTCATGAAACTCGTGTTTAGGGGTCTCGGACCGTTTAAATCCACCCCGGACCCCAAAACTGTGTGCTATAGGCCACGAAAACGGCCATAAATGGCCGAAATCATAAATTTTTACGATTTTGTGTAACTCCTGATAAGGGGTCCCGGACAGTTTAAATCCACCCCAGATCCCAAAACTGTGTGATATAGCCCACGAAAATTGCCAGAAATGTCCGAAATCATGAGTTTTTTACGATTTGGTGATACTCCTGATAAGGGGTCCCAAACCGTTTAATTCCACCCCGGACCCGAAAACTGTGTTCTATAGGCCACGAAAAAGGACAGAAATGGTCGAAATCACGAGTATTTTACAATTTCATGAAACTTGTGTGTCGGGGTACCCGACCATTTAAATCCACCCCGGACCCTAAAACTATGTGATCTAGTCCAGGAAAACGGTCAGAGATGACTGAAATCATGAGTTCTTACGATTTCGTGAAACTCCATATAAGGGGTCTCGGGCCGTTTAAATCTACCCGGGACCGCAAAACTGTGTGCTATAGCCCACGAAAACAGCCAGATATGACCGAAATCATGAGTTTTGCGATTTCGTGAAACTCTTGATAAGGGGTCCCAGACAGTTTACATCCACCCCGGATCCCGAAACTGTGTGCTATAGCCAACGAAAATGGCCAGAAATGGCCAAAATCGTGAGTTCTTAACGATTTTGTGAAACTCCTAATAAGGGGTCCCAAATGTTTAATTCATCCCCGGACACCAAAACTGTGTGCTATAGCCCACGAAAAAGGCCAGAAATGGTCAAAATCACGAGTCTTTTACGATTTCGTAAAACTCGTGTATCTGAGTACCTGACTCTTAAAATCCACCCCGGACCCCAAAACTTTGTGCTATAGCCCGTGAAAACGGCCAGAAATGGCCGAAATCATGAGTTTTTACGATTTCGTGAAACTTCTGATAAGGGGACCAGACTGTTTAAATCCACCTCAGACCCCAAAACTCTGTGCTATAGCCCACGAAAACGGCCAGAAATGGCCGAAATCATGAGTGTTTCTGATTTCGTGAAACTCCTGATAAGGTGTCTCGGACCGTTTAATTCCACCCAGGAAACCAAAACTGTGTGCTATAGCCCACGAAAACGGCCAGAAATGGCCGAAATCACGAGTTTTTTTAAGATTTCATGAAACTCGTGTTTAGGGGTCTAGGACCATTTAAATCCACCCCGGACCCCAAAACTGTGTGCTATAGCCCACGAAAACGGCCAGAAATGGTCGAAATCATAAGTTTTTATGATTTCATGAAACTCGTGATAAGAGGTCCCGGACCGTTTAAATCCACCCGGACCCCAAACCTCTGTGCTATAGGCAACGAAAACGGCCAGAACTGGCCGAAATCATGAGTTTTTACGATTTCGTGAAACTTCTGATAAGGGGTCCCAGACTGTTTAAATCCACCCGGACCCCAAAACTGTGTGCTATAGCCCACGAAAACGGCTAGAAATGGCCAAAATTATGAGTTTTTACGATTTCGTGAAACTCCTGATAAGGGGTCTCGGACCGTTTAATTCCACCCCGGACCCCAAAACTATGTGCAATAGCCCACGAACACAGCCCGAAATGGCCGAAATCACGAGTTTTTTAAGATTTCATGAAACTCGTGTTTAGGGGTCTCGGACCGTTTAAATCCACCCGGACCCCAAAACTGTGTCCTATAGGCCACGAAAATGGCCATAAATGGCCGAAATCATAAGTTTTTACGATTTTGTGAAACTCCTGATAAGGGGCCCCAGACAGTTTAAATCCACCCGGATCCCAAAACGGTGTGCTATAGCCCACGAAAATTGCCAGAAATGTCCGAAATCATGAGTTTTTTTTACGATTTGGTGATACTCCTGATAAGGGGTCCCAGACCGTTTAAATCCACCCCGGACCCTAAAACTGTGTGATCTAGCCCACGAAAACGGCCAGAGATGACTGAAATCATAAGTTCTTACGATATCGTGAAACTCCATTTAAGGGGTCTCGGGCCGTTTAAATCTACCCGGGACCCCAAAACTGAGTGATACAGCCCACGAAAACAGCCAGATATGACTGAAATCATGAGTTTTGCGATTTCGTGAAACTCTAGATAAGGGGTCCCAGACAGTTTACATCCACCCCGGATCCCGATACTGTGTGCTATAGCCAACGAACATGGCCAGAAATGGCCAAAATCGTGAGTTTTTAACTATTTCGTGAAACTCCTAATAAGGGGTCCCGCACCGTTTAATTCATCCCCGGACCCCAAAACTGTGTGCTATAGCCCACGAAAAGGCCAGAAATTGTCAAAATCACGAGTCCTTTACGATTTCGTAAAACTCGCGTGTCGGGGTACCTGACCATTAAAATCTACCCCGGACCCCAAAACTTTGTGCTATAGCCCACGAAAACGGCCAGAAATGGCCGAAACCATGAGTTTTTACGATTTCGTGAAACTTCTGATAAGGGGACCGGACTGTTTAAATCCACCCCGGACCCCAAAACTGTGTGCTATAGCCCACGAAAACGGCCAGAAATGGCCAAAATCATGAGTGTTTACGATTTCGTGAAACTCCTGATAAGCTGTCTCGGACCGTTTAATTCCACCCCGGACACCAAAACTGTGTGCTTTGGGGTCCGGGTGGATTTAAACGGTCCGGGACCCCTTATCACGAGTTTCATGAAATCGTAAAAACTTATGATTTCGACCATTTCTGGCAGTTTTCGTGGGCTATATCACACAGTTTTAGGGTCCGGGTGGATTTAAACGGTCTGAGACCCCTAAACACGAGTTTCATGAATTCTTAAAAAACTCGTGATTTCGTCCATATCTGGCCGTTTTCGTGGGCTATAGCACACAATTTTGGGGTCTGGGGTGGAATTAAACGGTTCGAGACCCCTTATCAGTAGTTTCACGAAATCGAAAAAAACTCATGATTTCGGCCATTTCTGGCCGTTTTCGTGGGCTATAGCACACAGTTTTGGGGTCCGGGGTGGATTTAAACAGTCCGGACCCCTTATCAGAAGTTTCACGAAATTGTGAAAACTCATGATTTCGGCCATTTCTGGCCGTTTTTCTTGGCCTATAGCACACCGTTTTGGGGTCCGTGGTGGATTTAAACTGTCCGGGAGCCCTTATCAGAAGTTTCACGAAATCGTAAAAAGTTATGATTTCGGCAATTTATGGCCGTTTTCGTGGCCTATAGCACACAGTTTTGGGGTCAGAGGTGGATTTAAACGGTCTAAGACCCCTTAACACGTGTTTCATGACATCTTAAAAAACTCGTGATTCCGGCCATTTCTACGCGTTTTCGTGGGCTAAAGCACACAGTTTTGGGTCCGGGGTGGAATTAAACGGTCCGAGACCCGTTATGAGGTGTTTCACGACATCGGAAAAACTCATGATTTCGGCCATTTCTGGCCGTTTTCGTGGGCTATAGCACACAATTTTGGGGTCTGGGTGGAATTAAACGGTCCGAGACCCTCTATCAGGAGTTTCACGAAATCGGAAAAACTCATGACTTCGGCCATTTCTGGCCGTTTTCGTGGGCTATAGCACACAGTTTTGGGGTCCGGGGTGGATTTAAACAGTCAGGACCCCTTAGAAGAAGTTTCACGAAATCGTAAAAACTCATGATTTCGGCCATTTCTGGCCATTTTCGTGGGCTATAGCACAAAGATTTGGGGTCCGAGGTGGATTTTAATGGTTAGGTACCCCGACACACGAGTTTTAGGAAATAGTAAAAGACTCGTGATTTTGACCATTTCTGGCCTTTTTCGTGGCACACAGTTTTGGGGTCCGAGGTTGAATTAAACGGTGCGGGACCCCTTATTAGGAGTTTCAGGAAATCGTTAAAAACTCACGATTTTGGCCATTTCTGGCCATGTTCGTGAGCTATAGCAAAAAAATTTGGGATCCGGGGTGGATGTAAACTGTCTGTGACCCCTTATCAAGAGTTTCACCAAATCGCAAAACTCATGATCTTGGACATTTCTGGATATTTTCGTGGGCTATTGCACACAGTTTTGGGATCCGGGGTGGATTTAAACTGTCCGGGACCCCTTATTAGGAGTTTCACGAAATCGTAAAAACTTATGATTTCGGCAAATTATGGCCGTTTGCGTGGCCTATAGCACACAGTTTTGGGGTCCGGGGTGGATTTAAACGATCCGAGACCCCTAAGCACGAGTTTCACGAAATGTTAAAAACATCGTGATTTCGACCATTTCAGCCAGTTTTCGTGGGCCATATCACACAGTTTTAGGGTTCGGGGTGAAATTAAACGGTCTGAGACCCCTTATGAGGAGTTTCACGAAATCGTAAAACTCATGATTTCGGCCATTTCTTTCCGTTTTCGTGGGCTATAGCACACAGTTTTGGGTTCCGGGGTGGATTGAAACAGTCCCGGACCCCTTATCAGAAGTTTCACGAAATCTTAAAAACTCATGATTTCGGCAAGTTCTAGCCGTTTTAGTGGGCTATAGCACACACAGGTTTGGGGTCTGGGTGGATTTAAACGGTGCAGGACCCCTTATCAGGAGTTTCACGAAATCGTAAAAACTCATGATTTCGGCCATTTCTGGCCGTTTTCGTGGGCTATAGCACACAGTTTTGGGTTCCGGGGTGGATTTAAACAGTCCGGGACCCCTTATCAGAAGTTTCCCGTAATCTTAAAAACTCATGATTTCGGCAAGTTCTGGCCGTTTTAGTGGGCTATAGCACACACTGGTTTGGGGTCCGGGTGGATTTAAACGGTCCGGGACCCCTTATCAGGAGTTTCACGGAATCGTAAAAACTCATGATTTCGGCCATTTCTGGCCGTTTTCGTGGGCTATAGCACACAGTTTTGGGTTCCGGGGTGGATTTAAACAGTCCGGGACCCCTTATTAGAAGTTTCACGAAATCGTAAAAACTCATGATTTCAGCCAGTTCTGGCCGTTTTCGTGGCCTATAGCACACAGTTTTGTGGTCCGGGGTGGATTTAAACTGTCCGGGACCCATTATCAAAAGTTTCACGAAATCGTAAAAAGTTATGATTTCGGCAATTTATGGCCGTTTTCGTGGCCTATAGCACACAGTTTTGGGGTCCGAGGTGGATTTAAACGGTCTAAGACCCCTTAACACGAGTTTCATGACATCTTAAAAAACTCGTGATTCTGGCCATGTCTGCGCGTTTTCGTGGGCTAAAGCACACAGTTTTGGGGTCCGGGGTGGAATTTAACGGTCTGAGAACCCTTATCAGGAGTTTCACGAAATCGGAAAAACTCATGATTTCGGCCATTTCTGGCCGTTTTCGTGGGCTATAGCACACAATTTTGGGGTCCGGGGTGGAATTAAACGGTCCGAGACCCTTTATCAGGAGTTTCACGAAATCGGAAAAACTCATGATTTCGGCCATTTCTGGCCGTTTTTGTAGGCTATAGCACAAAGTTCTGGGTCCGGGTGGATTTAAACAGTCACGACCCCTTATAAGAAGTTTCACGAAATCGTAAAAACTCATGATTTCGGCCATTTCTGGCCATTTTCGTGGGCTATAGCACAAAGATTTGGGGTCCGGGGTGGATTTTAATGGTTAGGTACCCCGACACATGAGTTTTAGAAAATCGTAAAAGACTCGTGATTTTGACCATTTCTGGCCTTTTTCGTGGCACACAGTTTTGGGGTCCGAGGTTGAATTAAACGATGCAGGACCCCTTATTAGGAGTTTCAGGAAATCGTTAAAAACTCACGATTTTGGCCATTTGTGGCCATGTTCGTGAGCTATAGCACACAGTTTCGGGATCTGGGGTGGATTTAAACTGTCTGGGACCCCTTATCAAGAGTTTCACCAAATCGCAAAACTCATGATTTCGGACATTTCTGGCCATTTTCGTGGGCTATTGCACACAGTTTTGGGATCCGGTGTGGATTTAAACTATCCGAGACCCCTTATAAGGAGTTTCACGAAATCGTAAAAAACTTATGATTTCGGCAAATTATGGCCGTTTGCGTGGCCTATAGCACACAGTTTTGGGGTCCGACGTGGATTTAAACGGTCCGAGACCCCTAAACACGAGTTTCATGAAATGTTAAAAGCATCGTGATTTTGACCATTTCAGGCACTTTTCGTGGGCTATATCACACAGTTTTAGGGTCAGGGGTGAAATTAAACAGTCCGAGACCCCTTATCAGGAGTTTCACGAAATCGTAAAAACTCATGATTTCGACCATTTCTGGCCGTTTTCGTGGGCTATAGCACGCAATTTTGGGTTCTGGGTGTATTTAAACGGTCCGGGACCCCTTATCACGAGTTTCATGAAATCGTAAAAACTTATGATTTCGACCATTTCTAGCAGTTTTCGTGGCCTATAGCACACAGTTTTGGGGTCCGGGGTGGATTTAAACAGTCCGAGACCCCTAAACACGAGTTTCATGAAATCTTAAAAAACACGTGATTTCGGCCATATCTGCCCGTTTTCGTGGGCTATAGCACACAGTTTTGGGTTCCGGGAAGGATTTAAACAGTCCAGGACCCCTTATCAGAAGTTTCCCGAAATCGTAAAAACTCATGATTTCAGTCAGTTCTGACCGTTTTTGTGGGTTAAAGCACACACAGGTTTGGCGTCCGGGTGGATTTAAACGGTCCGGGACCCCCTTATCAGGAGGTTCACGAAATCGTAAAAACTCATGATTTCGGCCATTTCTGGCCGTATTCTTGGGCTATAGCACACAGTTTTGGGTTCCAGGGTGGATTTAAACAGTCCGGGACCCCTTATCAGAAGTTTCCCAAAATCTTAAAAACTCATGATTTCGGCAAGTTCTGGCCGTTTTAGTGGGCTATATCACACACTGGTTTGGGGTCCGGGTAAATTTAAACGGTCCGGGACCCCTTATCAAGAGTTTCACGGAATCGTAAAAACTCATGATTTTGGCCATTTCTGGCCGTTTTCGTGGGCTATAGCACACAGTTTTGGGTTCCGGGGTGGATTTAAACAGTCCGGGACCCCTTATTAGAAGTTTCCCGAAATCGTAAAAACTCATGATTTCAGCCAGTTCTGGCCGTTTTCGTTTCCTATAGCACACAGTTTTGTGGTCCGGGGTGGATTTAAACTGTCCGGGACCCCTTATCAAAAGTTTCACGAAATCGTAAAAAGTTATGATTTCGGCAATTTATGGCCGTTTTCGTGGCCTATAGCACACAGTTTTGGGGTCCGAGGTGGATTTAAACGGTCTAAGACCCCTTAACACGAGTTTCATGACATCTTAAAAAACTCGTGGTTCCGGCCATGTCTGCGCGTTTTCGTGGGCTAAAGCACACAGTTTTGGGGTCCGGGGTGGAATTTAACGGTCCGAGACCCCTTATCAGGAGTTTCACAAAATCGGAAAAAACTCATGATTTCGGCCATTTCTGGCCGTTTTCGTGGGCTATAGCACACAATTTTGGGGTCCGGGGTGGAATTAAACGATCCAAGACCCTTTATCAGGAGTTTCACGAAATCGGAAAAACTCATGATTTCGGCCATTTCTGGACGTTTTTGTAGGCTATAGCACAAAGTTCTGGGGTCCGGGTGGATTTAAACAGTCAGGACCCCTTATAAGAAGTTTCACGAAATCGTAAAAACTCATGATTTCGGCCATTTCTGGCCATTTTCGTGGGCTATAGCACAAAGATTTGGGGTCCGGGGTGGATTTTAATGGTTAGGTACCCCGACACATGAGTTTTAGAAAATCGTAAAAGACTCGTGATTTTGACCATTTCTGGCCTTTTTCGTGGCACACAGTTTTGGGGTCCGAGGTTGAATTAAACGATGCAGGACCCCTTATTAGGAGTTTCAGGAAATCGTTAAAAACTCACGATTTTGGCCATTTGTGGCCATGTTCGTGAGCTATAGCACACAGTTTCGGGATCTGGGGTGGATTTAAACTGTCTGGGACCCCTTATAAAGAGTTTCACCAAATCGCAAAACTCATGATTTCGGACATTTCTGGCCATTTTCGTGGGCTATTGCACACAGTTTTGGGATCCGGTGTGGATTTAAACTATCCGAGACCCCTTATAAGGAGTTTCACGAAATCGTAAAAACTTATGATTTTCAGCAAATTATGGCCGTTTGCGTGGCCTATAGCACACAGTTTTGGGGTCCGACGTGGATTTAAACGGTCCGAGACCCCTAAACACGAGTTTCATGAAATGTTAAAAGCATCGTGATTTTGACCATTTTCAGGCACTTTTCGTGGGCTATATCACACAGTTTTAGGGTCAGGGGTGAAATTAAAGAGTCCGAGACCCCTTATCAGGGAGTTTCACGAAATCGTAAAAACTCATGATTTCGACCATTTCTGGCCGTTTTCGTGGGCTATAGCACGCAATTTTGGGTTCTGGGTGTATTTAAACGGTCCGGGACCCCTTATCACGAGTTTCATGAAAATCGTAAAAACTTATGATTTCGACCATTTCTAGCAGTTTTCGTGGCCTATAGCACACAGTTTTGGGGTCCGGGGTGGATTTTAAACAGTCCGAGACCCCTAAAACACGAGATTCATGAAATCTTAAAAAACACGTGATTTCGGCCATATCTGGCCGTTTTCGTGGGCTATAGCACACATTTTTGGGTTCCGGGAAGGATTTAAACAGTCCGGGACCCCTTATCAGAAGTTTCCCGAAATCTTAAAAACTCATGATTTCAGCCAGTTCTGGCCGTTTTTGTGGGCTAAAGCACACACAGGTTTGGCGTCCGGGTGGATTTAAACGGTCCGGGACCCCTTATCAGGAGTTTCACGAAATCGTAAAAACTCCTGATTTCGGCCATTTCTGGCCGTTTTCTTGGTCTATAGCACACAGTTTTGGGTTCCGGGGTGGATTTAAACAGCCCGGGACCCCTTATCAGAAGTTTTCCGAAATCTTAAAACTCATGATTTCGGCAAGTTCTGGCCGTTTTAGTGGGCTATAGCACACACTGGTTTGGGGTCCGGGTGGATTTAATAGGTCCGGGACCCCTTATCAAGAGTTTCACGGAATCGTAAAAACTCATGATTTCGGCCATTTCTGGCCGTTTTCGTGGGCTATAGCACACAGTTTTGGGTTCCGGGGTGGATTTAAACAGTCCGGGACCCCTTATTAGAAGTTTCCCGAAATCGTAAAAACTCATGATTTCAGCCAGTTCTGGCCGTTTTCGTGGCCTATAGCACACAGTTTTGTGGTCCGGGGTGGATTTAAACTGTCCGGGACCCCTTATCAAAAGTTTCACGAAATCGTAAGTTATGATTTCGGCAATTTTGGGCCGTGTTCGTTGCCTATAGCACACAGTTTTGGGGTCCGAGGTGGATTTAAACGGTCTAAGACCCCTTAACACGAGTTTCATGACATCTTAAAAAACTCGTGATTCCGGCCATGTCTCCGCGTTTTCGTGGGCTAAAGCACACAGTTTTGGGGTCCGGGGTGGAATTTAACGGTCCGAGACCCCTTATCAGGAGTTTCACGAAATCGGAAAAACTCATGATTTCGGCCATTTCTGGCTGTTTTCTTGGGCTATAGCACAAAGTTTTGGGTTCCGGGGTGGAATTAAACGGTCCAAGACCCTTTATCAGGAGTTTCACGAAATCGGAAAACCTCATGATTTCGGCCATTTCTGGACGTTTTTGTAGGCTATAGCACACAGTTCTGGGGTCCGGGTGGATTTAAACAGTCAGGACCCCTTATAAGAAGTTTCACGAAATCGTAAAAACTCATGATTTCGGCCATTTCTGGCCATTTTCGTGGGCTATAGCACAAAGATTTGGGGTCCGGGGTGGAGTTTAATGGTTAGGTACCCCGACACATGAGTTTTAGGAAATCGTAAAAGACTCGTGATTTTGACCATTTCTGGCCTTTTCCGTGGCACACAGTTTTGGGGTCCGAGGTTGAATTAAACGGTGCAGGACCCCTTATTAGGAGTTTCAGGAAATCGTTAAAAACTCATGATTTTGGCCATTTGTGGCCATGTTCGTGAGCTATAGCACACAGTTTCGGGATCTGGGGTGGATTTAAACTGTCTGGGACCCCTTATCAAGAGTTTCACCAAATCGCAAAACTCATGATTTCGGACATTTCTGGCCATTTTCGTGGGCTATTGCACACAGTTTTGGGATCCGGTGTGGATTTAAACTATCCGAGACCCCTTATAAGGAGTTTCACGAAATCGTAAAAACTTATGATTTCGGCAAATTATGGCCGTTTGCGTGGCCTATAGCACACAGTTTTGGGGTCCGACGTGGATTTAAACGGTCCGAGACCCCTAAACACGAGTTTCATGAAATGTTAAAAGCATCGTGATTTTGACCATTTCAGGCACTTTTCGTGGGCTATATCACACAGTTTTAGGGTCAGGGGTGAAATTAAACAGTCCGAGACCCCTTATCAGGAGTTTCACGAAATCGTAAAAAACTCATGATTTCGACCATTTCTGGCCGTTTTCGTGGGCTATAGCACGCAATTTTGGGTTCTGGGTGTATTTAAACGGTCCGGGGACCCCTTATCACGAGTTTCATGAAATCGTAAAAAACTTATGATTTCGACCATTTCTAGCAGTTTTCGTGGCCTATAGCACACAGTTTTGGGGTCCGGGGTGGATTTAAACAGTCCGAGACCCCTAAACACGAGTTTCATGAAATCTTAAAAAACACGTGATTTCGGCCATATCTGGCCGTTTTCGTGGGCTATAGCACACATTTTTGGGTTCCGGGAAGATTTAAACAGTCCGGGACCCCTTATCAGAAGTTTCCCGAAATCTTAAAAACTCATGATTTCAGCCAGTTCTGGCCATTTTTGTGGGCTAAAGCACACACAGGTTTGGCGTCCGGGTGGATTTAAACGGTCCGGGACCCCTTATCAGGAGTTTCACGAAATCGTAAAAACTCCTGATTTCGGCATTTCTGGCCGTTTTCTTGGTCTATAGCACACAGTTTTGGGTTCCGGGGTGGATTTAAACAGCCCGGGACCCCTTATCAGAAGTTTTCCGAAATCTTAAAAACTCATGATTTCGGCAAGTTCTGGCCGTTTTAGTGGGCTATAGCACACACTGGTTTGGGGTCCGGGTGGATTTAATAGGTCCGGGGACCCCTTATCAAGAGTTTCACGGAATCGTAAAAACTCATGATTTCGGCCATTTCTGGCCGTTTTCGTGGGCTATAGCACACAGTTTTGGGTTCCGGGGTGGATTTAAACAGTCCGGGACCCCTTATTAGAAGTTTCCCGAAATCGTAAAAACTCATGATTTCAGCCAGTTCTGGCCGTTTTCGTGGCCTATAGCACACAGTTTTGTGGTCCGGGGTGGATTTAAACTGTCCGGGACCCCTTATCAAAAGTTTCACGAAATCGTAAGTTATGATTTCGGCAATTTTGGGCCGTGTTCGTTGCCTATAGCACACAGTTTTGGGGTCCGAGGTGGATTTAAACGGTCTAAGACCCCTTAACACGAGTTTCATGACATCTTAAAAAACTCGTGATTCCGGCCATGTCTCCGCGTTTTCGTGGGCTAAAGCACACAGTTTTGGGGTCCGGGGTGGAATTTAACGGTCCGAGACCCCTTATCAGGAGTTTCACGAAATCGGAAAAAACTCATGATTTCGGCCATTTCTGGCCGTTTTCTTGGGCTATAGCACAAAGTTTTGGGTTCCGGGGTGGAATTAAACGGTCCAAGACCCTTTATCAGGAGTTTCACGAAATCGGAAAAAACTCATGATTTCGGCCATTTCTGGACGTTTTTGTAGGCTATAGCACACAGTTCTGGGGTCCGGGTGGATTTAAACAGTCAGGACCCTTATAAGAAGTTTCACGAAATCGTAAAAACTCATGATTTCGGCCATTTCTGGCCATTTTCGTGGGCTATAGCACAAAGATTTGGGGTCCGGGGTGGAGTTTAATGGTTAGGTACCCCGACACATGAGTTTTAGGAAATCGTAAAAGACTCGTGATTTTGACCATTTCTGGCCTTTTCCGTGGCACACAGTTTTGGGGTCCGAGGTTGAATTAAACGGTGCAGGACCCCTTATTAGGAGTTTCAGGAAATCGTTAAAAACTCATGATTTTGGCCATTTGTGGCCATGTTCGTGAGCTATAGCACACAGTTTCGGGATCTGGGGTGGATTTAAACTGTCTGGGACCCCTTATCAAGAGTTTCACCAAATCGCAAAACTCATGATTTCGGACATTTCTGGCCATTTTCGTGGGCTATTGCACACAGTTTTGGGATCCGGGGTGGATTTAAACTGTCCGAGACCCCTTATCAGGAGTTTCACGAAATCGTAAAAACTTATGATTTCGGCAAATTATGGCCGTTTGCGTGGCCTATAGCACACAGTTTTGGGGTCCGGCGTGGATTTAAACGGTCCGAGACCCCTAAACACGAGTTTCATGAAATGTTAAAAGCATCGTGATTTCGACCATTTCAGGCAGTTTTTGTGGTCTATATTACACAGTTTTAGGGTCAGGGGTGAAATTAAACAGTCCGAGACCCCTTATCAGGAGTTTCACGAAATCGTAAAAACTCATGATTTCGGCCATTTCTGGCCGTTTTCGTGGGCTATAGCACGCAATTTTGGGTTCTGGGTGTATTTAAACGGTCCGGGACCCCTTATCACGAGTTTCATGAAATCGTAAAAACTTATGATTTCGACCATTTCTGGCAGTTTTCGTGGCCTATAGCACACAGTTTTGGTGTCCGGTGTGGATTTAAACAGTCCGAGACCCCTAAACACGAGTTTCATGAAATCTTAAAAAACACGTGATTTCGGCCATATCTGGCCGTTTTCGTGGGCTATAGCACACAGTTTTGGGTTCCGGGAAGGATTTAAACAGTCCGGGACCCCTTATCAGAAGATTCCCGAAATCGTAAAAACTCATGATTTCAGTCAGTTCTGGCCGTTTTTGTGGGTTAAAGCACACACAGGTTTGGCGTCCGGGTGGATTTAAACGGTCCGGGACCCCTTATCAGGAGTTTCACGAAATCGTAAAAACTCATGATTTCGGCCATTTCTGGCCGTTTTCTTGGGCTATAGCACACAGTTTTGGGTTCCGGGGTGGATTTAAACAGTCCGGGACCCCTTATCAGAAGTTTCCCAAAATCTTAAAAACTCATGATTTCGGCAAGTTCTGGCCGTTTTAGTGGGCTATATCACACACTGGTTTGGGCTCCGGGGTGGATTTAAACGGTCCGGGACCCCTTATCAAGAGTTTCACGGAATCGTAAAAACTCATGATTTCGGCCATTTCTGGCCGTTTTCGTGGGCTATAGCACACAGTTTTGGGTTCCGGGGTGGATTTAAACAGTCCGGGACCCCTTATTAGAAGTTTCCCGAAATCGTAAAAATTCATGATTTCAGCCAGTTCTGGCCGTTTTCGTTTCCTATAGCACACAGTTTTGTGGTCCGGGGTGGATTTAAACTGTCCGGGACCCCTTATCAAAAGTTTCACGAAATCGTAAAAAGTTATGATTTCGGCAATTTATGGCCGTTTTCGTGGCCTATAGCACACAGTTTTGGGGTCCGAGGTGGATTTAAACGGTCTAAGACCCCTTAACACGAGTTTCATGACCTCTTAAAAAACTCGTGGTTCCGGCCATGTCTGCGCGTTTTCGTGGGCTAAAGCACACAGTTTTGGGGTCCGGGGTGGAATTTAACGGTCCGAGACCCCTTATCAGGAGTTTCACAAAATCGGAAAAAAACTCATGATTTCGGCCATTTCTGGCCGTTTTCGTGGGCTATAGCACACAATTTTGGGGTCCGGGGTGGAATTAAACGGTCCAAGACCCTTTATCAGGAGTTTCACGAAATCGGAAAAACTCATGATTTCGGCCATTTCTGGACGTTTTTGTAGGCTATAGCACAAAGTTCTGGGGTCCGGTGGATTTAAACAGTCAGGACCCCTTATAAGAAGTTTCACGAAATCGTAAAAACTCATGATTTCGGCCATTTCTGGCCATTTCGTGGGCTATAGCACAAAGATTTGGGGTCCGGGGTGGATTTTAATGGTTAGGTACCCCGACACATGAGTTTTAGAAAATCGTAAAAGACTCGTGATTTTGACCATTTCTGGCCTTTTTCGTGGCACACAGTTTTGGGGTCCGAGGTTGAATTAAACGATGCAGGACCCCTTATTAGGAGTTTCAGGAAATCGTTAAAAACTCACGATTTTGGCCATTTGTGGCCATGTTCGTGAGCTATAGCACACAGTTTCGGGATCTGGGGTGGATTTAAACTGTCTGGGACCCCTTATCAAGAGTTTCACCAAATCGCAAAACTCATGATTTCGGACATTTCTGGCCATTTTCGTGGGCTATTGCACACAGTTTTGGGATCCGGTGTGGATTTAAACTATCCGAGACCCCTTATAAGTAGTTTCACGAAATCGTAAAAACTTATGATTTCGGCAAATTATGGCCGTTTGCGTGGCCTATAGCACACAGTTTTGGGGTCCGACGTGGATTTAAACGGTCCGATACCCCTAAACACGAGTTTCATGAAATGTTAAAAGCATCGTGATTTTGACCATTTCAGGCACTTTTCGTGGGCTATATCACACAGTTTTAGGGTCAGGGGTGAAATTAAAGAGTCCGAGACCCTTATCAGGAGTTTCACGAAATCGTAAAAACTCATGATTTCGACCATTTCTGGCCGTTTTCGTGGGCTATAGCACGCAATTTTGGGTTCTGGGTGTATTTAAACGGTCCGGGACCCCTTATCACGAGTTTCATGAAATCGTAAAAACTTATGATTTCGACCATTTCTAGCAGTTTTCGTGGCCTATAGCACACAGTTTTGGGGTCCGGGGTGGATTTAAACAGTCCGAGACCCCTAAACACGAGTTTCATGAAATCTTAAAAAACACGTGATTTCGGCTATATCTGGCCGTTTTCGTGGGCTATAGCACACATTTTTGGGTTCCGGGAAGGATTTAAACAGTCCGGGACCCCTTATCAGAAGTTTCCCCGAAATCTTAAAAACTCATGATTTCAGCCAGTTCTGGCCGTTTTTGTGGGCTAAAGCACACACAGGTTTGGCGTCCGGGTGGATTTAAACGGTCCGGGACCCCTTATCAGGAGTTTCACGAAATCGTAAAAACTCCTGATTTCGGCCATTTCTGGCCGTTTTCTTGGTCTATAGCACACAGTTTTGGGTTCCGGGGTGGATTTAAACAGCCCGGGACCCCTTATCAGAAGTTTTCCAAAATCTTAAAAACTAATGATTTCGGCAAGTTCTGGCCGTTTTAGTGGGCTATAGCACACACAGGTTTGGGGTCCGGGTGGATTTAATAGGTCCGGGACCCCTTATCAAGAGTTTCACGGAATCGTAAAAACTCATGATTTCGGCCATTTCTGGCCGTTTTCGTGGGCTATAGCACACAGTTTTGGGTTCCGGGGTGGATTTAAACAGTCCGGGACCCCTTATTAGAAGTTTCCCGAAATCGTAAAAACTCATGATTTCAGCCAGTTCTGGCCGTTTTCGTGGCCTATAGCACACAGTTTTGTGGTCCGGGGTGGATTTAAACTGTCCGGGACCCCTTATCAAAAGTTTCACGAAATCGTAAGTTATGATTTCGGCAATTTTGGGCCGTGTTCGTTGCCTATAGCACACAGTTTTGGGGTCCGAGGTGGATTTAAACGGTCTAAGACCCCTTAACACGAGTTTCATGACATCTTAAAAAACTCGTGATTCCGGCCATGTCTCCGCGTTTTCGTGGCTAAAGCACACAGTTTTGGGGTCCGGGGGTGGAATTTAACGGTCCGAGACCCCTTATCAGGAGTTTCACGAAATCGGAAAAAACTCATGATTTCGGCCATTTCTGGCCGTTTTCTTGGGCTATAGCACAAAGTTTTGGGTTCCGGGGTGGAATTAAACGGTCCAAGACCCTTTATCAGGAGTTTCACGAAATCGGAAAAACTCATGATTTCGGCATTTCTGGACGTTTTTGTAGGCTATAGCACACAGTTCTGGGGTCCGGGTGGATTTAAACAGTCAGGACCCCTTATAAGAAGTTTCACGAAATCGTAAAAACTCATGATTTCGGCCATTTCTGGCCATTTTCGTGGGCTATAGCACAAAGATTTGGGGTCCGGGGTGGAGTTCAATGGTTAGGTACCCCGACACATGAGTTTTAGGAAATCGTAATAGACTCGTGATTTTGACCATTTCTGGCCTTTTCCGTGGCACACAGTTTTGGGGTCCGAGGTTGAATTAAACGGTGCAGGACCCCTTATTAGGAGTTTCAGGAAATCGTTAAAAACTCATGATTTTGGCCATTTGTGGCCATGTTCGTGAGCTATAGCACACAGTTTCGGGATCTGGGGTGGATTTAAAACTGTCTGGGACCCCTTATCAAGAGTTTCACCAAATCGCAAAACTCATGATTTCGGACATTTCTGGCCATTTTCGTGGGCTATTGCACCCAGTTTTGGGATCCGGGGTGGATTTAAACTGTCCGAGACCCCTTATCAGGAGTTTCACGAAATCGTAAAAACTTATGATTTCGGCAAATTATGGCCGTTTGCGTGGCCTATAGCACACAGTTTTGGGGTCCGGCGTGGATTTAAACGGTCCGAGACCCCTAAACACGAGTTTCATGAAATGTTAAAAGCATCGTGATTTCGACCATTTCAGGCAGTTTTTGTGGTCTATATTACACAGTTTTAGGGTCAGGGGTGAAATTAAACAGTCCGAGACCCCTTATCAGGAGTTTCACGAAATCGTAATAAAACTCATGATTTCGGCCATTTCTGGCCGTTTGCGTGGCCTATAGCACACAGTTTTGGGGTCCGGCGTGGATTTAAACGGTCCGAGACCCCTAAACACGAGTTTCATGAAATGTTAAAAGCATCGTGATTTCGACCATTTCAGGCAGTTTTCGTGGGCTATATCACACAGTTTTAGGGTCAGGGGTGAAATTAAATAGTCCGAGACCCCTTATAAGGAGTTTCACGAAATCATAAAAACTCATGATTTCGGCCATTTCTGGCCGTTTTCGTGGCTATAGCACGCAATTTTGGGTTCTGGGTGTATTTAAACGGTCCGGGACCCCTTATCACGAGTTTCATGAAATCGTAAAAAACTTATGATTTCGACCATTTCTGGCAGTTTTCGTGGCCTATAGCACACAGTTTTGGGGTCCGGGGTGGATTTAAAACAGTCCGAGACCCCTAAACACGCGTTTCATGATATCTTAAAAAACACGTGATTTCGGCCATATCTGCCCGTTTTCGTGGGCTATAGCACACAGTTTTGGGTTCCGGGAAGGATTTAAACAGTCCGGGACCCCTTATCAGAAGATTCCCGAAATCGTAAAAACTCATGATTTCAGTCAGTTCTGGCCGTTTTTGTGGGTTAAAGCACACACAGGTTTGGCGTCCGGGTGGATTTAAACGGTCCGGGACCCCTTATCAGGAGTTTCACGAAATCGTAAAAACTCATGATTTCGGCCATTTCTGGCCGTTTTCTTGGGCTATAGCACACAGTTTTGGGTTCCGGGGTGGATTTAAACAGTCCGGGACCCCTTATCAGAAGTTTCCCAAAATCTTAAAAACTCATGATTTCGGCAAGTTCTGGCCGTTTTAGTGGGCTATATCACACACTGGTTTGGGGTCCGGGTGGATTTAAACGGTCCGGGACCCCTTATCAAGAGTTTCACGGAATCGTAAAAACTCATGATTTTGGCCATTTCTGGCCGTTTTCGTGGGCTATAGCACACAGTTTTGGGTTCCGGGGTGGATTTAAACAGTCCGGGACCCCTTATTAGAAGTTTCCCGAAATCGTAAAAACTCATGATTTCAGCCAGTTCTGGCCGTTTTCGTTTCCTATAGCACACAGTTTTGTGGTCCGGGGTGGATTTAAACTGTCCGGGACCCCTTATCAAAAGTTTCACGAAATCGTAAAAAGTTATGATTTCGGCAATTTATGGCCGTTTTCGTGGCCTATAGCACACAGTTTTGGGGTCCGAGGTGGATTTAAACGGTCTAAGACCCCTTAACACGAGTTTCATGACATCTTAAAAAACTCGTGGTTCCGGCCATGTCTGCGCGTTTTCGTGGGCTAAAGCACACAGTTTTGGGGTCCGGGGTGGAATTTAACGGTCCGAGACCCCTTATCAGGAGTTTCACAAAATCGGAAAAAAACTCATGATTTCGGCCATTTCTGGCCGTTTTCGTGGGCTATAGCACACAATTTTGGGGTCCGGGGTGGAATTAAACGGTCCAAGACCCTTTATCAGGAGTTTCACGAAATCGGAAAAACTCATGATTTCGGCCATTTCTGGACGTTTTTGTAGGCTATAGCACAAAGTTCTGGGGTCCGGGTGGATTTAAACAGTCAGGACCCCTTATAAGAAGTTTCACGAAATCGTAAAAACTCATGATTTCGGCCATTTCTGGCCATTTTCGTGGGCTATAGCACAAAGATTTGGGGTCCGGGGTGGATTTTAATGGTTAGGTACCCCGACACATGAGTTTTAGAAAATCGTAAAAGACTCGTGATTTTGACCATTTCTGGCCTTTTTCGTGGCACACAGTTTTGGGGTCCGAGGTTGAATTAAACGATGCAGGACCCCTTATTAGGAGTTTCAGGAAATCGTTAAAAACTCACGATTTTGGCCATTTGTGGCCATGTTCGTGAGCTATAGCACACAGTTTCGGGATGTGGGGTGGATTTAAACTGTCTGGGACCCCTTATCAAGAGTTTCACCAAATCGCAAAACTCATGATTTCGGACATTTCTGGCCATTTTCGTGGGCTATTGCACACAGTTTTGGGATCCGGTTTGGATTTAAACTATCCGAGACCCCTTATAAGGAGTTTCACGAAATCGTAAAAACTTATGATTTCGGCAAATTATGGCCGTTTGCGTGGCCTATAGCACACAGTTTTGGGGTCCGACGTGGATTTAAACGGTCCGAGACCCCTAAACACGAGTTTCATGAAATGTTAAAAGCATCGTGATTTTGACCATTTCAGGCACTTTTCGTGGGCTATATCACACAGTTTTAGGGTCAGGGGTGAAATTAAAGAGTCCGAGACCCCTTACCAGGAGTTTCACGAAATCGTAAAAACTCATGATTTCGACCATTTCTGGCCGTTTTCGTGGGCTATAGCACGCAATTTTGGGTTCTGGGTGTATTTAAACGGTCCGGGACCCCTTATCACGAGTTTCATGAAATCGTAAAAACTTATGATTTCGACCATTTCTAGCAGTTTTCGTGGCCTATAGCACACAGTTTTGGGGTCCGGGGTGGATTTAAACAGTCCGAGACCCCTAAACACGAGTTTCATGAAATCTTAAAAAACACGTGATTTCGGCCATATCTGGCCGTTTTCGTGGGCTATAGCACACATATTTGGGTTCGGGAAGGATTTAAACAGTCCGGGACCCTTATCAGAAGTTTCCCGAAATCTTAAAAACTCATGATTTCAGCCAGTTCTGGCCGTTTTTGTGGGCTAAAGCACACACAGGTTTGGCGTCCGGGTGGATTTAAACGGTCCGGGACCCCTTATCAGGAGTTTCACGAAATCGTAAAAACTCCTGATTTCGGCCATTTCTGGCCGTTTTCTTGGGCTATAGCACACAGTTTTGGGTTCCGGGGTGGATTTAAACAGCCCGGGACCCCTTATCAGAAGTTTCCCGAAATCTTAAAAACTCATGATTTCGGCAAGTTCTGGCCGTTTTAGTGGGCTATAGCACACACTGGTTTGGGGTCCGGGTGGATTTAATAGGTCCGGGACCCCTTATCAAGAGTTTCACGGAATCGTAAAAACTCATGATTTCGTCCATTTCTGGCGTTTTCGTGGGCTATAGCACACAGTTTTGGGTTCCGGGGTGGATTTAAACAGTCCGGGACCCCTTATTAGAAGTTTCCCGAAATCGTAAAAACTCATGATTTCAGCCAGTTCTGGCCGTTTTCGTGGCCTATAGCACACAGTTTTGTGGTCCGGGGTGGATTTAAACTGTCCGGGACCCCTTATCAAAAGTTTCACGAAATCGTAAAAAAGTTATGATTTCGGCAATTTTGGGCCGTGTTCGTTGCCTATAGCACACAGTTTTGGGGTCCGAGGTGGATTTAAACGGTCTAAGACCCCTTAACACGAGTTTCATGACATCTTAAAAAACTCGTGATTCCGGCCATGTCTCCGCGTTTTCGTGTGCTAAAGCACACAGTTTTGGGGTCCGGGGTGGAATTTAACGGTCCGAAACCCCTTATCAGGAGTTTCACGAAATCGGAAAAACTCATGATTTCGGCCATTTCTGGCCGTTTTCTTGGGCTATAGCACAAAGATTTGGGTTCCGGGGTGGAATTAAACGGTCCAAGACCCTTTATCAGGAGTTTCACGAAATTGGAAAAAACTCATGATTTCGGCCATTTCTGGACGTTTTTGTAGGCTATAGCACACAGTTCTGGGGTCCGGGTGGATTTAAACAGTCAGGACCCCTTATAAGAAGTTTCACGAAATCGTAAAAACTCATGATTTCGGCCATTTCTGGCCATTTTCGTGGGCTATAGCACAAAGATTGGGGTCCGGGGTGGATTTTAATGGTTAGGTACCCCGACACATGAGTTTTAGGAAATCGTAAAAGACTCGTGATTTTGACCATTTCTGGCCTTTTTCGTGGCACACAGTTTTGGGGTCCGAGGTTGAATTAAACGGTGCAGGACCCTTATTAGGAGTTTCAGGAAATCGTTAAAAACTCACGATTTTGGCCATTTGTGGCCATGTTCGTGAGCTATAGCACACAGTTTCGGGATCTGGGGTGGATTTAAACTGTCTCGGACCCCTTATCAAGAGTTTCACCAAATCGCAAAACTCATGATTTCGGACATTTCTGGCCATTTTCGTGGGCTATTGCACACAGTTTTGGGATCCGGGGTGGATTTAAACTATCCGAGACCCCTTATCAGGAGTTTCACGAAATCGTAAAAACTTATGATTTCGGCAAATTATGGCCGTTTGCGTGGCCTATAGCACACAGTTTTGGGGTCCGGCGTGGATTTAAACGGTCCGAAACCCCTAAACACGAGTTTCATGAAATGTTAAAAGCATCGTGATTTCGACCATTTCAGGCACTTTTCGTGGGCTATATCACACAGTTTTAGAGTCAGGGGTGAAATTAAACAGTCCGAGACCCCTTATCAGGAGTTTCACGAAATCGTAATAACTCATGATTTCGGCCATTTCTGGCCGTTTTCGTGGGCTATAGCACGCAATTTTGGGTTCTGGGTGTATTTAAACGGTCCGGGACCCCTTATCACGAGTTTCATGAAATCTTAAAAAACACATGATTTCGGCCATATCTGGCCGTTTTCGTGGGCTATAGCACACATTTTTGGGTTCCGGGAAGGATTTAAACAGTCCAGAACCCCTTATCAGAAGTTTCCCGAAATCGTAAAAACTCATGATTTCAGCCAGTTCTGGCCGTTTTTGTGGGCTAAAGCACACACAGGTTTGGCGTCCGGGTGGATTTAAACGGTCCGGGACCCCTTATCAGGAGTTTCTCGAAATCGTAAAAACTCATGATTTCGGCCATTTCTGGCCGTTTTTCTTGGGCTATAGCACACAGTTTTGGGTTCCGGGGTGGATTTAAACAGCCCGGGACCCTTATCAGAAGTTTCCCGAAATCTTAAAAACTCATGATTTCGGCAAGTTCTGGCCGTTTTGGTGGGCTATAGCACACACTGGTTTGGGGTCCGGGTGGATTTAATAGGTCCGGGACCCCTTATCAAGAGTTTCACGGAATCGTAAAAACTCATGATTTCGGCCATTTCTGGCCGTTTTCGTGGGCTATAGCACACAGTTTTGGGTTCCGGGGTGGATTTAAACAGTCCGGGACCCCTTATTAGAAGTTTCCCGAAATCGTAAAAACTCATGATTTCAGCCAGTTCTGGCCGTTTTCGTGGCCTATAGCACACAGTTTTGTGGTCCGGGGTGGATTTAAACTGTCCGGGACCCCTTATCAAAAGTTTCACGAAATCGTAAAAAGTTATGATTTCGGCAATTTATGGCCGTGTTCGTTGCCTATAGCACACAGTTTTGGGGTCCGAGGTGGATTTAAACGGTCTAAGACCCCTTAACACGAGTTTCATGACATCTTAAAAAACTCGTGATTCCGGCCATGTCTGCGCGTTTTCGTGGGCTAAAGCACACAGTTTTGGGGTCCGGGGTGGAATTTAACGGTCCGAGACCCCTTATCAGGAGTTTCACGAAATCGGAAAAACTCATGATTTCGGCCATTTCTGGCCGTTTTCTTGGGCTATAGCACAAAGTTTTGGGTTCCGGGGTGGAATTAAACGGTCCAAGACCCTTTATCAGGAGTTTCACGAAATCGGAAAAAACTCATGATTTCGGCCATTTCTGGACGTTTTTTGTAGGCTATAGCACACAGTTCTGGGGTCTGGGTGGATTTAAACAGTCAGGACCCCTTATAAGAAGTTTCACGAAATCGTAAAAACTCATGATTTCGGCCATTTCTGGCCATTTTCGTGGGCTATAGCACAAAGATTTGGGGTCCGGGGTGGATTTAATGGTTAGGTACCCCGACACATGAGTTTTAGGAAATCATAAAAGACTCGTGATTTTGACCATTTCTGGCCTTTTTCGTGGCACACAGTTTTGGGGTCCGAGGTTGAATTAAACGGTGCAGGACCCTTATTAGGAGTTTCAGGAAATCGTTAAAAACTCACGATTTTGGCCATTTGTGGCCATGTTCCTGAGCTATAGCACACAGTTTCGGGATCTGGGGTGGATTTAAACTGTCTGGGACCCCTTATCAAGAGTTTCACCAAATCGCAAACTCATGATTTCGGGCATTTCTGGCCATTTTCGTGGGCTATTGCACACAGTTTTGGGATCCGGGGTGGATTTAAACTATCCGAGACCCCTTATCAGGAGTTTCACGAAATCGTAAAAACTTATGATTTCGGCAAATTATGGCCGTTTGCGTGGCCTATAGCACACAGTTTTGGGGTCCGGCGTGGCATTTAAACGGTCCGAGACACCTAAACACGAGTTTCATGAAATGTTAAAAGCATCGTGATTTCGACCATTTCAGGCACTTTTCGTGGGCTATATCACACAGTTTTAGGGTCAGGGGTGAAATTAAACAGTCCGAGACCCCTTATCAGGAGTTTCACGAAATCGTAAAAACTCATGATTTCGGCCATTTCTGGCCGTTTTCGTGGGCTATAGCACGCAATTTTGGGTTCTGGGTGTATTTAAACGGTCCGGGACCCCTTATCACGAGTTTCATGAAATCGTAAAAACTTATGATTTCGACCATTTCTGGCAGTTTTCGTGGCCTATAGCACACAGTTTTGGGGTCCGGGGTGGATTTAAACTGTCCGAGACCCCTAAACACGAGTTTCATGAAATCTTAAAAAACACGTGATTTCGGCCATATCTGGCCGTTTTCGTGGGCTATAGCACACATTTTTGGGTTCCGGGAAGGATTTAAACAGTCCAGGACCCCTAATCAGAAGTTTCCCGAAATCGTAAAAACTCATGATTTCAGCCAGTTCTGGCCATTTTTGTGGGCTAAAAGCACACACAGGTTTGGCGTCCGGGTGGATTTAAACGGTCCGGGACCCCTTATCAGGAGTTTCACGAAATCGTAAAAACTCATGATTTCGGCCATTTCTGGCCGTTTTCTTGGGCTATAGCACACAGTTTGGGTTCCGGGGTGGATTTAAACAGTCCGGGACCCCTTATCAGAAGTTTCCCGAAATCTTAAAAACTCATGATTTCGGCAAGTTCTGGCCGTTTTAGTGGGCTATAGCACACACTGGTTTGGGATCCGGGTGGATTTAAACGGTCCGGGACCCTTATCAAGAGTTTCACGGAATCGTAAAAACTCATGATTTCGGCCATTTCTGGCCGTTTTCGTGGGCTATAGCACACAGTTTTGGGTTCCGGGGTGGATTTAAACAGTCCGGGACCCCTTATTAGAAGTTTCCCGAAATCGTAAAAACTCATGATTTCAGCCAGTTCTGGCCGTTTTCGTGGCCTATAGCACACAGTTTTGTGGTCCGGGGTGGATTTAAACTGTCCGGGACCCCTTATCAAAAGTTTCACGAAATCGTAAAAAGTTATGATTTCGGCAATTTATGGCCGTTTTCGTGGCCTATAGCACACAGTTTTGGGGTCCGAGGTGGATTTAAACGGTCTAAGACCCCTTAACACGAGTTTCATGACATCTTAAAAAACTCGTGATTCCGGCCATGTCTGCGCGTTTTCGTGGGCTAAAGCACACAGTTTTGGGGTCCGGGGTGGAATTTAACGGTCCGAGACCCCTTATCAGGAGTTTCACGAAATCGGAAAAACTCATGATTTCGGCCATTTCTGGCCGTTTTCTTGGGCTATAGCACGCAGTTTTGGGTTCCGGGGTGGAATTAAACGGTCCAAGACCCTTTATCAGGAGTTTCACGAAATCGGAAAACTCATGATTTCGGCCATTTCTGGACGTTTTTGTAGGCTATAGCACAAAGTTCTGGGGTCCGGGTGGATTTAAGCAGTCAGGACCCCTTATAAGAAGTTTCACGAAATTGTAAAAACTCATGATTTCGGCCATTTATGGCCATTTTCGTGGGCTATAGCACAAAGATTTGGGGTCCGGGGTGGATTTTAATGGTTAGGTACCCCGACACATGAGTTTTAGGAAATCGTAAAAGACTCGTGATTTTGACCATTTCTGGCCTTTTTCGTGGCACACCGTTTTGGGGTCCGAGGTTGAATTAAACGGTGCAGGACCCCTTATTAGGAGTTTCAGGAAATCGTTAAAAACTCACGATTTTGGCCATTTGTGGCCATGTTCGTGAGCTATAGCACACAGTTTCGGGATCTGGGGTGGATTTAAACTGTCTGGGACCCCTTATCAAGAGTTTCACCAAATCGCAAAACTCATGATTTCGGACATTTCTGGCCATTTTCGTGGGCTATTGCACACAGTTTTGGGATCCGGGGTGGATTTAAACTGTCCGAGACCCCTTATCAGGAGTTTCACGAAATCGTAAAAACTTATGATTTCGGCAAATTATGGCCGTTTGCGTGGCCTATAGCACACAGTTTTGGGGTCCGGCGTGGATTTAAACGGTCCGAGACCCCTAAACACGAGTTTCATGAAATGTTAAAAGAATCGTGATTTCGACCATTTCAGGCAGTTTTTGTGGTCTATATTACACAGTTTTAGGGTCAGGGGTGAAATTAAACAGTCCGAGACCCCTTATCAGGAGTTTCACGAAATCGTAAAAACTCATGATTTCGGCCATTTCTGGCCGTTTTCGTGGGCTATAGCACGCAATTTTGGGTTCTGGGTGTATTTAAACGGTTCGGGACCCCTTATCACGAGTTTCATGAAATCGTAAAAACTTATGATTTCGACCATTTCTGGCAGTTTTCGTGGCCTATAGCACACAGTTTTGGGGTCCGGGGTGGATTTAAACAGTCCGAGACCCCTAAACACGAGTTTCATGAAATCTTAAAAAACACGTGATTTCGGCCATATCTGGCCATTTTCGTGGGCTATAGCACACAGTTTTGGGTTCCGGGAAGGATTTAAACAGTCCGGGACCCCTTATCAGAAGTTTCCCGAAATCGTAAAAACTCATGATTTCAGCCAGTTCTGGCCGTTTTTGTGGGCTAAAGCACACACAGGTTTGGCGTCCGGGTGGATTTAAACGGTCCGGGACCCCTTATCAGGAGTTTCACGAAATCGTAAAAACTCATGATTTCGGCCATTTCTGGCC